>JABUQX010056389.1:0-45000 GCA_015478945.1 Trachelipus rathkii | reverse complement strand
TATATACATATTATTATTATATTTATAAATATTATATATATATAATATATATAGATATATATATATACTATATATATTATATATTATATATATATATAAATATATATATATATATTATACATATTACATATGAGTATATATACTCATATATATATATATATAATATATTTTTTTATTAATTTTATTATTACTTACCTTACAGTATATATATGAATAATAATATAATAACTATATTATTCTATAATATCATACTAAATATATACTAGCGATAGATAGTACGTATATAGTATATAGGACTAGTGAGTGTTGAGGGTACTCATATATGAGGTATCTAATATATTATTATATATATAATATATATAAAAATTGATGATAATATTAATATATATCATATATTATATATAATATTATATATATATAAATATTATATATAGTATATAGTATATATATATATACTATATATAATATATTATTTATTATATATATAGGTGATATGATATATGATATAATATACTAATAGTTGATATAAATGAAGTATTATTATGTGATGAGTATATAGTTGAGATGGATTGGTATAGGTGAGATTATATGAGGGAATATTAGGTATAGGTATATATAGTATAGTATATGGCTGGGGGTATGATAGTAGTGGATGATAGTAATATAATGATTGAGATACTTTATGATAGTGATATGGTAGATAGTGATTGGGTAATATAAGTATATATATATATGTATATAGTTTATAGATTATAGGTAGTATGTAGTATATATATATAATATATGATATAATATAATATATAGTTGTATTATATATTATATACTTTATATATATATATATATTATATAGTATATATTATATATTAGTAATTATATATATATTATAAATACAGTTAATTGATATAAATATTAATAATAGATTAGGGTGGTAATAATAAGTAATAAGTTATATATAATAATTAATAATAATAGTAATTAATTAATATATAATTAATAATAATAATAATTAATAAATAAAATAATAATTGTTGGAGTGATGGATGTATAGTAGATATGAATAAAGATAACGTAATATAATAATTAATAATAATATATTATTATAATAATTATAAGTACTAATAATTATTAATAAAATAATAATATAATAATAATAATATTATATATTATGGTATTATTTCATATATATAAGTATTTATATATATAATATATGTGTTAAGTATATACATATATATATATGTTGTATGATGAGGTATAGTGATAGTATATAATTTACGGGGGTATATATAATATATAGTATATATATATATATATCATATATATATATAATATAATATATATTATATATATATATTTATACTATCATATTCTTATATGTATATATGCATAAGTGTAATATATGTTAAAAAAGTGGACTCTTAAAACATAGATATATTTATAGTATACTATATAATATATATAGTAGTAGGGTGGAGGTAAATCACAAAAGGAAATTAGAATTTTAGTAGTATATATATATATAATATATATATATATATATATATATGTTATAGTATTATATAGATGAGTATTTATAGGTGATTATATATTATAGTGGTTATTGTTGTGATATTATATTATATATATATTATAATACAATATATTTTGTTTCGAGATTCTACAGAAATATTTAATTTTTTGTGGATATTCTCTCTGTATAAAGTTTACGGTTGTTAATAATCTATAAATAATAATTAATAATATAATAGATTATGTATGATATGTTGTAATAATAGATAGATAATAAGAAATAATAATATAATGAAAATATTAATTAATTAAGTAATCAATTAATAAAATAATTAATAATAATAATATAATAATAATAATAATAAATAATAATAATAATAATAATATAATAATATAATCATAAAAATAATAATAATAATAATTAATATATAATAATAATAAATAATAATATATAATATAATAATAATAATAATCAATAATAATAATGAATATAATATATATAAATATATATATATATATATATATATATATATACCCTTAATATATATATATATATATATGTTATGTGTCTAGGACAGGTGAATGTTGGATGTATATATATATAATGATGATATTATATACACTCTTTATAATATATATAATATCATTATATTTTTTATATACATATATATGATATATAATATATATTATATATATATATAGATATATATATATATATATATTATTATATATATATAATATATTTATATATAGTAAAGTGATACGTATATAATATTATATAAACTGTTATTTATATTATAGTATATATTTATATAGTGATTTGATATTTTATTTATGACTAATTTGTTATTATGGAGTGATTATATATAATATTATATATAATATATTATATGTTTTTATATATACTCTTATATATATATTTATATATATATAATATAGTATATATATATATTGATTATGATATATAATATGTGAGTTATGAGTGTTTATAGGTAGTATTTGATTGATATATTGATTAAGCACTTATATAAGTCATTATTAGTGATATTGTAGTAAGTATCTTGGATGATATGTGTATAGTAGTTGGAAGTACTAGCATCGTAATCTGAGACATGATACAACATACAGGTGATAAAAGTTTAAACTAATTTGTTAAACTTGATGATAATGATATTAATGATATGTAAATATGAATAATTAATAATAGTATAATTATGATAATATATAAGTATATTCATGATAATATAATATGAGTAAATATAAAATAAATTAATAATATATAGATTATAATAGTCAGTTAATTAGATGGTTATCCACGACACTATCTGCCGCGGCACCAATATAAATAGATAACTTAATTAATAATAGTAATACATAATAATCAATGATCAGTAATTATAAAAATAACCCTGTATACTCCTCGAAGATAACTCAACACTTGAAAGGTACAATATCAAGAATTGTGGTGTCTAATTGAAAGTGCAATAATGAATCATATAATAATACATAATAATCTATTCCAAAAACTAAAATAATAATAAAATATCAATAATATATCAATAATATGCAATAGTAATAATCAATGAATATAATAATGAATAAATATATAATATAATAATAATAATATTAATAGTAATTAAGATAAACAGAATATAAATAATAATAACAATAATAATAATATTAATAATAATAATTAAATAATAATAATAAATAATACATATGGGCAATTAATAATAAGTGAAAATAATAATTATAAAATAATTAATAATAATAATACATTAATATATAATAATATATAATATATATAATAATTAATCATAAATAAGAATAAATAAATAAATAAATAAGATAATAATAATAATAATAAGTAATAAATTAGTTAATAACTATCAATAATAATAATAATAATCAATAATAATACATAATAATATAGATAATATACATAAATAATAATAATAACGAATTATAATAAAATAATAATAATTAATAATATAATAAAATCAATAATTTTTAATAATAATAATCGTAATAATAATAATAATAAAAATAAAATAATAATAATAATATAATATAACTAATAATAGATAAATAATAATAAAATAATTCATCAATAATTTCGCAATAGTTTAATATTTTTTATTATAGATCTGACTTCACCAGGAGCATTAACTAGAAAGTTAATAAAATTGCGATTCAGGCATCTCCTTATTCGCTGGCAATGTCCTCTGGTCTTGTGTAAGTAAAACAAAATGTTTATATATATATATCTATGACTATATAATTATATATTAATATATATATATATATATATCATAACTATATATATACTATATATATATAATTAAATATAATTATATATATATTAGTATATATTATATAATTATATATAATATATTATATATAACACTTATTATTAACTAAATATATATATATATATATATATATATATATATATATATATAGTATATAATTATATATATATAAGTATATCAAATACTAGATATATATAATTATATATAATCATATAATATATACTATCACATTTATCATATAATATATATACATATATATATATGATATATATATAGTGTATATATATATTATAATTTATATATATATATAGTATAATATATATATATATTATACTATTAATTATATATATATATAATATATATATTAATATATATATATATATATATATATAATTATAGTATATTAATAATATTTATATTATATAATATTATATATTATATATATATATATATATGTATATTAGATATATATATATCATATATATATATATTAATTTATATATATATAATATATATAATATATTATTTAAAATATATGATATATATAATATAGTATATATTATATATATATATATTATTATATTATATTATTATATATATATATATTATATAATATATAGTTAATATATATTATATATATATATAATATATATATATAATATATATTTATACTTATATATTATAAGAAATATATATCATTCAATATATATATAATATATATTATAAATGATATACATAATATATATATATATATAATATATATTATTACTAATATAATATATAATTATATTATAAATAATAATATAATTATATATAATATAATATATTTCAATATATAAATAATTTCATATAATCAATGACAATACAATTACATCACATTCACATGCTCTGGCCCACCTAAATTGGAAGGCCACTGACCGCAATCCACAGCAAAGCTGGATCATGAGCCTTGGGACGAGCTTCCAAGAGCAAGAAGTAGAAAGATATACCAAAAACAAAAAAGGTCTGGTACGGGCTGAGCTCCGAGATGCGGGGGCACTCCAGAAGAAGTGCTCCATCATTGTGGTCAGGGGATAACGACACTCTAGTCCAGTGGGGAGTCTAACGTTGACAAGTTGAATCTGATTATATATGCATAAGGATTTGGGTTGGCTGAGCTGCTCCGGGCGACGGTTAAATTTGGTTATTTGGACACGTGATTCTTCTGTAGGGAGATGTTTGGGGTGGGGGTGTTTAGTAAATTGTTATTGGGATGTTTGTAGATATGTTTTAGTTAATTGTGTATGGATGTGGATGAGCCAAGACCTATTTGGGGGTTGGGGGAGGACAGTTGTTGTTGTAGATGTTCTTATAAAGTTTGGCTGGTGAGAGGGGTGATTTTTAGTCTTTTCGGGCGGGGGTTTGGAGAGTATTTGGTGGCATGGTTGGGTTGGATTGAGTGTTTTAGGAAAATTGTGTTCCTACCAAGTTCAATTGGTAGGATGGGAAAGGATGGTGTTTGTCTGTCATGTAGAATGCTGGATGGTGTTGGTCTTAGTACATCCAGTGATTATTCTAAGGGCAGTGTTTGCTGTACACTTTTGCAATTTATTTAAGTTGGATTGTGATAGTGCTAGAGACCATGCGGGGAACGTAGTTTATATTAAGTTTGAGGAAGTTGTTTGTTAGATTTAGTAAGGGTGTGTTGGTTCGTCGCTGAAGTTGATGTTGGAGAGAGAGTTCACGATGGCCGTTTAATCGTGGGTTGACGGAAGTAATTGAGGTCGAGGAATGTATTGTGGGGAAGAGAAGTCATTGTGGTCGTAAGTAGGCTTAATAGTTTTGGGTTTGTATTTAAGGGAGGGGTTGATTTGTTCAAGGTAGACTAATGAAGTCGGAAGTGAGTATGATGGCGAGTCAGTGGGTTAGGAGGTATGGAGGATTATAAGAGGGGAAGTGTCGTTCTATGTGAGTAGCCAAGTTTCTAATAAATTGTAAGGTATTCCTTGGGTGGTGCTTGGGGGGCTGTGTTTACAAGGTGGATGTTGGGGGAAAGAGACTGATGTCGTCTTTGATAAGTAATTAGTTCTGCTGATTGGTTGTAGGGGTGGGCAGATCTGCCTTAAGAGATTGAAGAGGAGATGGAGAGAAGAATATTGCGCCATGCGGTACGCCCTTTGCAGTTTCGATTGGAGTGTGAGAGGTGTTTTATGGACGCGGACTATTGGACATATTTTGGGGTAGGAAATTGAAATCATTTTACTCATTGTTTTCTAGGGGTGCATTGAAGAATTATTTTGTCAAAAGGATATATTGTGGGGACAGTGGTCAAAGTCCTTTGTTTATCGTCGTGGCTGTAAGTTATGGATCTGTTGATGAGGATTAGTTGGTCATTAAATTATGTATTGTGTGAGGAAATGAGGGGCTTGGTTGTTGAATGATGTTTATACAATACATATTGGAAATCTCTGGAAGGTGATGGTGGTGGCGATATATTTTATTTAGTTTCTCAGCAGTTTGCATGATGGAGGAGAGAGAGAGATGGGCGATGAGGCAGGATGGAATGGCTTTTTAGGTTTCAATTTTGGAATAATGAATGCTTGGTTTCCAGATTGGAGGTATATAATTGAGTTTCCAGGCTTTGTCTAAAGAGTTTCTGTGATGACGAGACGAACACTCCTGCTTGTTTATATGCTGATATCATGTTGGAGTGTAAAAGGGGTGAGGGTGTTATCTGAGGCGAAGTTTTATTGAGTTTTTTTTGAACCTATTAATGGGGACAGGGAAGTAGGTTTACGGGAGGAGATGATTAGCGTGATGTGTTTAGGCAGAGGCTGTCTGCTTGTTGTTATGAGGAAGGAGGGGATAAGTTGGTTCGCGTGCAGAGGCAGGGTAGGATTAGCATATATGGAGGTGAGGGTGAGTTTGTCTTTGTTGAGTCTGTGAGTTTTGATAAAGCCTGTCATGGTTTTCATCTATATCTATCATGCGTGAGATGCTATTATTCGTAGATATTTCTCTTGTAAGACTCTGTTCGAATGTTGAGTGTTGTGGGTTAGTGAGGATAGAATTGGTGTTTAGGATTGACGTTAATTGTGTTAACGTAGGTTAATCGTAGGGGAATAGTTGTGCTGAGTAATTTCAGGAGGGTAGTTCTTCTTGTTAAACGGTGACTGATTTCGCGGGGATAGTTAGATTGTCAGGATTTTCTGTGACCCTTAGGTTATGTAAAGACTTGGCTGATCTTTTGATAGATTGTGTTGTTTTAAATGAATGATGGAGTCGGTGTTAATGTTATGTCAAGTATTGGTTGTAGGTTCATATGGATTCCGAGGTATGGGTTAGTTAATTCTGTCCAGTTACCTTTTCTGCTGTCCTGTAATTGTACAATCGCTTGTTTCTTTTTTTGATTTCGGGGGGAGTCTCAGAGAATATGAGGATGAGGGAGGATGATCATATTGTAGTCTGGTGGTTGTCCCAGTTAGTTCCGTTGATATTAGATGGGGGAACAATATATATATATATAATACATATATATCATACTATATATATATATAATATATTTATTATATATATAGTATATTATATATATGCCTAGTATAGATCAATCATACATATATATATAGTTATTATATATTTATATTTATATATTTATATATTCTATATATCAATATTATTTAATAGTTGGAGGATCAATTTATTCTAAAAAAAATCGGATATTATGTTTCAAATGTTGAATTCGCATGTTGCCTTGATGGATTGGGTAATGAAAGGAAACATGCCAACATAGTGAGTGAATAAAAATTGAAACAATTTATAAATACATTTTACAGCATTACGTCAGTCGATGTTTTGATATATGATTTCTTTTTAACGTGTCGGATAAATCAGCAGCAGGTTATGATAATTTCGTTAAGCAGATACGATCTTTATCTCTTTACTATAGCAAAGCTTATGAGAACCTTAAACTGTATATTAATATATGATAACTTATAGGAATTATTATATGATAACCTAAACCTTTAATCGATTACAGTTATATTAGTATATATATTGATATATATATATATATATATATATATATAGTATATAATATAATATTATATATATATATATATATATATAGATATATATACATATATTAATTATATTATATATATATATATATATTATATTATAATATATATATATATATCAATTATAATTATATATAATATATTATATTATATATATATATATTATATATTATATATAATATTCATATTTATATATATGAATAATATATTTATTATAAAATATATGTGTATATATTTTATCATCAATAAGATAAATATATATATATAATATATTATATATATATTTATATATATATATATTATAATATATATATTATATATATAATTATATATTAGTAATATTAGTTGTCCACTTATTAACTATTGTGTAAAGAAGAGTTTAATTTAATCTTTCTACTATATTGCTCAAGATTTGCCGAACAAATTTAGATTAGTCGAAATGAAAATTAATAGACAAAAGCCCGTCTGTTGTTATAGCAATCAATAAAGACAATCAGAAGACAAGTCTTTTTAATAAATAAAAAACTAAACCGAAATACGCTCCTCTCAGAAGTCCACCTTCCAAATTTCAAAAACACGCGGCTTTCGGCTAAGGGAAGTAAATTAGGAAGGGCTGCGACTCCGAATCTCGATCGAACGCAAGTTTTCCAAAAAAGAAAGGTCAGGCACAGGACGTAAACGCCGCGGCACGAGTCCGTACAACTATGATCGGCGAAGATAAGAATATCTTCAGAGAGGGACTTTTTCGTTACTTCTTTTACGTATGTTTTGAATGTACTTATCTCATTTAAAATTATCTTCGATTTTTAAACTCCTTCATTATCTATAATGATACATAAGCCAACGTATGCTAACAGAAAAGAAGCACACAAGTTTAGTGCAAGCGATACCCTAATATAATTTGTAAACCGAGTATGACTAAAACCACTAAAAGTTGACTTAAACAATCTACGTGAGATTTCGAGAAACTGGTCACCACTAGCTAAATATTACAATGTTCCGACAAAAAGAAAAACAGGGTATCTCCAATCTCTCATCTGAATTGCACTCATCAATAAGAAGAAAAAACTGCCAAAAAGAAAAGAAAAGAAAAGATAAAAAACAAAAGCAAAATTCTCTGATAGGACGACAGACGAAATTACAAGCAAAAACCACTTTAAGTTGCAAGGCCTATTCCCAAGCATTGTGCTGAAATTGTGGAATGAACAAGTATTTTAAATCTCCCTTGAGTTTATTCTCATCAGAGGTTTCAAAGCTCCTTTTCGCTGTAGTAAGACGCGCTATTTATGGCCAATATGAGGATAAAGAAATCATATGTTCTTCATCTATTTCACAAAATATCACATCTCCTAGACAGAGATTCATCGTCAGACCATAGCAACCTCCTTAGGTATGGATTTCTTATTTCATTCACATTCAGAGTTTTGGGTTAATGTAGAAGCGTCAGGGGTAATGAACTCATTTTTTTGACAACTGCTCACTACGAACTCAGATCCTTTTCAAAATTCTAAATGTTCTGTGCCAGCTTATCCTGTAATATATGTAATGGAAGGCTTCTTTCAACATAAGATCAGGACGCTTAAATCAAGCAAACTTCGTCGTCACATATGTACGCAGTTCTGTCACTACAGCTTTTTAAAAACTATTTTCCTTGCGCATTGATCAAATTCATGGATACATTAGATAATGCCTTATAACTGCTTTTCTTGGATTCAACGGTCGATCGATGTAGCACCTATTTAGCTTGTGAATACTCGAATATTTCTATATCAATAATTAGTATAAACATTTTTGTGATTTTATGCATTTAAAAGTTTGGATGTTTGCTCAAATCTAACGGATATAAGCCAAATATGCTTGGTTATAAGTGCAACTTTTTTTCTGTATACATTAACATTATTGTATTATTACACATATTCAAAAATATTGTATGTATTAGATCCTGTCGGAGCTGTATACCGGATCATGCTCTGTATTTGATATATTATGTTTCATTTATATTTTGGATTTTCAAATGTTTGTATGTATACTTATGTCTTCGGACATAATTAGATATGCTTGCATTTGAAATTACTTTTTCTTATGTATTTATATTATTATTCATTTTACATCATTTGATAAGTTTATATGTTTATTACGTCATGTCAAATTGCCTCCCAATATATCGTAATAATTTGCTAATTGCCAATAATTGCATAACTATCTTGCATAATTATAATGTACACATACTTTCCAATCTGGTGTTTGTAGGAGCGGGAAGAATGTAGTTACTCCATTAAATTATTTGTAAAAATTCTTTTATTAATGTTCTCGTGATCTTTATGCCTAAGATTTGCGGGAACAAAAAGTTTCACAGCATAATAATGCGAATAATGAATCGCGGTGGAAATATAATAAACAACACGACCTGTTAGAGATATCAAATCAATAACCAGATCAATTCCAGAAGACTCGAATCTGAAAAGACAAAAGGAATTGAAACTAACCAAGATAATCTCTCGTCCAGAGTCCCTCCACCCAAAATAGTAATATATAACAAAAAACCAGGAGCTTTACGGCAAGGGTAGCTGACAAGAGGTAATTTAAGGAAGGCTGCGACTCCGACAATAATCTCGATAGCAAGCAGTTTTCTCACAAAGAGAAGGTTCACGGCAAGGATGAAGGTAAACTTCTGGAGCAAGACACGAGAACAGATCACAACACAACCCGCAGTAACTACAATTGCCTACAGAAACTGAGAAGAACGTATCTCAACAGAATGGACTTTTGTTACTTCCTTACTACTTTGAATCAAATCTACATTTAAAATATAGATTTTAAACCCCATCAATTTCATCTGTATATAGGGACTTGTCACAAAGGATAGTCACCACCATAGCAAGTCTTTTACCTATATAAAATTAATCTATATATATATTATATAATATATATATACTTTATTATATATATTTATATATATTACATATATTTATAATTATATTATATTATATATATTGTATTCAGGGGATCCTAATCGCTTAGTCAGTAATGGTACTTGAAGACACGCTACCTAGTTATCACTATAGGTATAAGGTTTCCAGTGGATGAATAAATCTAAAAAAATTACAAGTATTGAACCATTAGAAATCTTACATTAAGTGTTAAAATTAAAAATTGAATGCTCTAGTATAAGAATTACTACTATCTACTGGTTACTACTATACTATTTAACGAACTCAATCTTGCGATAGACTGCGGCAGTTGAAAATTGTAAATACATTTCTCTAATAATAGAATATATTTTTAATTCAAGTACAACGTACAAGATTATACATCTCTCATGGCGGCTTTATAAATGCTAGTGACTAAAAAGGGAATAACCTTAGTTTCACTCTTTCCTACTTCGCGGATTTTCTATCGCGGGTTCATGACGCATCACACCGCGATAGTAAAGGGGTACTTAATAAAATTCAATTCCAATCGTAAAAATTTTTTCAGGCTTAGCGAACAATTCATGTTATTGTATTCATAGGTTTTTAAATTGGCTAACACTATTAACTACAACTATTTAAGGTGCTAAAAGAAACAGGCATTCTTTTTCAGAACAGGATCTAAAAAGGTTGAGCGAAAACTTTAATAAAAAGAAGCAGCTTTTCTTTTTTACATTTGAAGTTAATATTTTTATTGAATATATAATAGAGATCATCTTAACCTAGAAAGAGCCGCTTCAGAGACTAACTTCTGATAGTAGTAGTAAAAAGAGTACATGAGTTCAAATTTAATAATGAAAAAAATTTTTACAATTTTCCTTAGACCTTCAATAAACAAATTGTTACAGACTATAAAAGTTTAATGTTAGTGGTACAAAAGTGATTTCTGTTTATAGATGTAACAAATTTATACAAGAACAATTCATTTATATGAACATTGTAACTTGGAAATTGATATATTTCTACATAACACTCATTTCAAGTGTACAAAATATTTACAAAATTAATAATTATTAATATACAACTAAGAAAAATAAAAATTAGGCATAATAAAAACATTTCACACTTCTCCTGATGGGTACGTACTATTTGCTAATCATATAGTAAAAGTTAGTAGAAATATAATAATAACACTTTCAACACAATAAGAAAACTCAATTCTGGTAAACAAAAATAACAATGATGATAAAAAAATAATTTACCAACAGAACCAAAAATTTAAGAATATTACAGATAAAATAATAAAAAATAATAGATAATAATATATAAATATAATTAATAATGATAATAATAATAATAATTAATATAATATAATAATATTAACTAATAATAGTAATAATATAATAATGATAATATAATGATAATGATAATTTAATATAAATTAAATAATTAGATAATAATTAATAATATCATAATTATAATAAAATAAATAATACTAATATATAAGAATGAATAATAATAATATGTAGTAATTAATTATAATACCAATAATCACAATAAATAAACTATAACAATACATAATAGAAATAATTTACTAGTTTTAATGTTAATTGTAACAATTCAATTTTAATATATAATATAACATATAATATATATAGATAATATAATAATATATAATATGAATAATATAATAATAATGGATTAATATATATTCAATATATATAAAATTTGGAGATATGAAAAAAAATAAAAATAAATAATGAAAATAATAATAAAAATATATTATACATAATAATAATATATAAGTAATATAATAATAAAACATAACTATTAATTAATATATAAAATAATAATAATAATAATAATATAATAAAATAATATAAATATAATAATAGAAAGAACAAGAGATATAAAGCCTCATTTCTATTTCAGTGGTTTAGACGGTTTGAACCTTTGCTGATAATAATATATAATAATAATAATGAGTAATAATAATAATAAATAATAATTGCTTATTTCTAGAATAATTTATTAATGGACTATTCGCAGAATAAAAGAAGGTAAACTTTTCAATTATTGAACACCTATACCAATATTTCCTAGCATACTTCAGGCATATCACTCTGAGCTTTAACTAAGCGATTATTTTAAATGAGCTTACAAAGAATAAATTTCTAAATCTAAAATCTCAGAATTACTAAATAATACACTTAATTGTGAATGTGTAAAAGTGAGATGAAAAGAATTTTAGTGTTAAATATATACACATTTTATAAGATTAATATTAATTATTTTTAATGTAAATAATTTTAGATTTTTCGATTTTAGAATATTTATTTATCGAAAGTCTTGAGAATAAATAATAATTAGTTAACCGTTATCATGCTTGAAGTATACAGACGAATAATTATTCGTTTCAAAAGTTTGTTGAAATTTAAAGATTTTTAACTTCGTTTATATACTCGAAATAGTCCTTAATAAATTCTTTGTAAAATAAAGAAACTTATTAGAAGATTGGGAAAACTTGTAAAAAAGTTACGTTAAAATGACGTTAATTTAATTTTACTTAAAATAAATAATGATTAATAATTGTAATAAATATTAAATAACAAAATGTAAATCAACTATAATAATAATAATAATAATAATAATAATAATAATAATAATAATAATAATAATAATAATAATAATAATAATAATAATAATAATAATAATAATAATTTGTATAAAAAAACATTAAAATAGAAGTAGAATCACCATAGCATAATATCGTTGATTTAATAAGAAAAATAATAATAAATTAAATAATGTAATAATATAATAATAACAATAATAATAATAATAATAAATAAATAAAAAAAATAATAGGGGAAGAGTAATAATAATAAAAATAATAAAATAATTAATAAATAATAATAATAATAATAATAATATAATAATAATAATATAATAATAATAATAAAATAATATAATAATAATAATAATAATAATAATATAATAATAATAATAATAATATAATAATAATAATTGTCACTTTCTTGACAGAATCAATATGATTTAATAAATTCCTATTTGTTGTTTATTAAAATCTGAGCAAAATCTTTTGCATTTTTAGGACAGATATGTTTGGTTTTATAATATCTTCTAGCAAACTTATTCTAATGTTTTATTAAAGATCGAGTTGAATTGCACTAGTTCTAATTTTATGCATAGTTTATAAAAATTTTCTTAGTTTTATACTTAGTTCATACTTTTACACCTACTTTTTATACTTAGTTCACTATGTAGTGTTTTAATAAAGAGAAAATCAAGTTCAGTTTTACTACCTCTAGATTGATTTTACTTTATCTGATTCACTAATTCTAGTCTATTACTAGAATAAAAGTCGAAGTTGATCAGAATCTCAAAGTCCAACCTTCTTAAGATATATACCAAAGTTTTTATTAAATGAACCGATGTTATCGCTGATCTCTATTTCATAAGGAAGTAGTAGAAGCAGTTGTAGTATTAGTGGTACTAATATTAGTAGTAATATTCATAGTATTATAATAACCATTTTTAATATTAGTTTTATAATTGGTAATTTTTACATTATTAAAAATTTTTCTTAAAATTTATAAAATTTACTTAAAATAAAAATATTTAAGGTAATTAAATTGCAAAACGTTTCTTTCAGAAGGTACCATTAACTGTGATTTATTTATACTGAATCCTAGGGATCTCAATAATGTGGTATAACTGGACTTTTACTATACTATTCTTGAAATGGGTTTTACCTTATTGTTCCCTGCCCGATGGATAAGTTTTTAAAGATTCCTTTTAATTATTTATATAATCTATTATTATTATTACATTTTATATTATATTATTATATTATTATTAATTCATTGTTATATTATATTATTATTATTAGTATTTTATTATTATTTTATTTTTATTATTAATTATTATTATTATTATTATTATTATTATTATTATTATTATTATTATTATTATTATTATTATTATTATTATTATTATTCATTATTATTATTATTTTTTATTATATTTTATTATTATTATTATTATTATTATTATTTTTAATATTATTATTATTGATTATTATTATTATATATATATTATTATTATATTATATTATTATATTTATTATATTAATTAATTATATTATTATTATTGATTATTATATTATTATTATTATATTATTATTATTATTATTATTATTATTGTATTATTATTTTTTTTATTTTATTTTATTATTATTATTATTATTGATTATTTATTATTATTATTATTATTATTATTATATATTGATTTTGGACTTATTTGTCCGCGAGTATTATTATTGTATATTTATTATCTTAGTATTGTAGATTATATTATTCCATATAATTTATACATATAATTATTAACATCTTATACAAAAGAACACAAAAACAAAATATAAAAAAAGTAAGTCATAATTAGGGTATAATAGGAATATATATATATATATATGTGTTATATATATATATTATATATATAGTATATATAGCATTTAGATATAGTAATAGAATATATAATAGTTAATAAGCTATCTCGTACATTTACTTATTAGATCGTTCTTCATCATACTATCATAGTATATATGTATCAGCTAACAAGGCTCATAGTATAATAAGCCTTCTACACATACATTAATCACACTCTTTACATCTTATGAATATATAAATTAGATTGGCTCCTAACTTATATAGTCTCAACGACACGGTATGATATAATTATAATCATTTATTTCTTGCTCTCTTTCTTTATCAGTTTCTTTCCCCAGTTTTTTCTTTTGATGCGGAGACCCGATAAATAATTTAACCAAAATTATCAACCATCGTTAAGAACCAAACAATTTATAAGATCTCTCAAGGTTCCTCAAGCCCGCCTCCTGGTCCGTCACACCTAGTAGAGGGAAGTATTGAATTAAGATAAATATTATTTGTTTATGACATTATAGTGTATAATATGATTTATTAACCAAGACTCGCTTCTCACAACTTCTTCAGCTACATCACTTCATGGTTCTCTCTGTTTTCACCTTTTCTACCAAAACCTTCACATATATTTTTAATATCAGAATATTTAAATATATAAGCTATATCTATATACGAAACGTTATATATATATAATACGGTAGTATTACGAATAACACCCATCTCATCACTTATATAGACCACATAATTAAACTCATTATAGCTAACACCCGTATTTTGCCTATAATTTAGTAATTTATTTTTAACCACTCACATTGTCTATACTATATTATTACTACAAGTATATAATTATATAGATGAACATATATTTATTTCTAATAGTCTTATTATCTAAGCAACCCATGATAAATCTCACTTTACCAACAATCTTATATATTACTATACTAAACTACTTATATTAAATATCTCTATATTCATCAAATCACCTCTATATATACCTATATATATATATATATATTAATATTATTATGCATTACTTCTTTCAGTATAAGATTATTTCACCATCTTCCTTATCTCTTTCTTCTCCATCCATTAAAAATATTCCTATACATTATTATACAAATTACTTATTACGTAACTCATTATTTATACTTTGACTTTTCGTATATATGTCGTCTACTATACTGATATTATCTAAATCTACCTAAGATTAAACTTATACGTAATTAATTTATATAGCAATACCACTCCTTCTTTTTTTAATATTATTATATTTATATATATATATAGTAGACCACTATAATACGATATATTAATTTATTAAAGTTTATATTACCTATTATAACCAGATGCCACACACACTCATATGTTACCTTTGCACACCATATTACCTAAATTATAACTCAATAAATACTCTACATACCTGCTGGTTGTTTATTTTTACTAAAATCTATATGAGCTCTACCACAGAATCATATTATAAACCACAACTTCACCTTTACTATCGTACCATCACAATCCATACTCCTAATCTGCTAAATAATTATTATAATAGTCACCTCTTGAACTCAGGACATGCTTATATACTTAATAAACGCAACCCCTATTTTTTATTATTCTATTACATAAACTTAATACCTTCTACTTTCATTTTCACTTTATATATTACTATCTTATATAATTCTATAAACTACCATCTAATAAGTTATACCATCATATACCATATTAAACTAACTACCATCCATACCTTCCTTACTTTTATTCCTATTCATATTCATCGACCACAATACTCACCTACAAGAACCACACACCAGTTAATATATATATATATATAAATATATATATT
This sequence comes from Trachelipus rathkii, assembly GCA_015478945.1. NCBI lineage: Eukaryota > Metazoa > Arthropoda > Malacostraca > Isopoda > Trachelipodidae > Trachelipus > Trachelipus rathkii. Next base: position 27,912 of record JABUQX010056389.1, on the reverse strand, counting down.
ACAAACAATAAAAATATGAACCACCTTACTGACCTTATTACACCATACACCATGACACAACACTAACATACAAATCCTAGAGTACATGTAAATTTTTCTTGCTAAACTACGCCAAATTAACCCTGATAAATTAGCTATTGGAGCAAATACAATTACAAACAAAGAATTGGCAGCATTATTCACTTCATTTGGATCGACTTAGTTCCAAGCAGTTGTCGAATAACGAGACTGTTATGTACATGAACCAAACTTAACGAAGACTTGTAATCTTAGATACATATTAGTATTTATTAAATATATTTACAATGATTTTGTATATATAAGTATAATACAACAGAGTAAACACTTTTATTACAGTAACTTTATGTTTTGCTTCACGGACCTATCCTTATATAATAGTCGCACCTGTATTTATTGACCAATATATGTACTACAAGGCATACCCCAACTTACTGGTCAACACACTATATTATATATAAACTATATATTCACTATTATCTCATCTATGTAGTTTATACTCATTACCACAACACAGTAACAAAAGTATATATTGTTACCACAATATGTATCACCACAACTTTACTACTTAGTAAAACAAAATGATGAGAGAATTAAAGATATAATATATTATAAATAGATAGTATTAATTACACCACAATAAATTACATAAATAAATAAAGGAGTCAATTACATATAGAGAATGTGAATACAGTATGTGTGGCCTGGTCTCTCAGTACAACATAGTCCGTTAGTATCTATCAAGATGGAACTGATAACGCAGAGACTTTTGGATGTAGCATTTCTACGTTCACATCTTCTCTCTCATATACCTAATATCCATAGAAGTGTTATCAATCTAACATCGACAACTGAATAAATCCTAATACAGAAAATATACAATAAACGCTATGAAATAAGTTTCCTTTAACAAAATAAAAGTATAATAAAATAAAACATTTAATTATAATATATTATAATTTCATTTAAATTTTAAAAAAAATTGATATTGTATAATTATTATAATTATTATTAATTTATTATATTTATTATAATATGATTATTAATTATATTACAATTATTAATATTATTATTATGATATTCATTATTATTATATATTTATTAATATTAATTATTATATTATTATTATATATTTTATTAAATTAATATTATCAAATTATTTAATTTAATTTATTTGATTATTAATATTATTATTATTAATTATATATTATAATTATTTATTAATTATTATTAATTATTAATTATTAATACTATACATATTATTATATTTTATTAATATAATTTTATAATATTTATATATTATTATAATTATATTATTATTTATTACTTTTAATTATTATTAGATTAACCAGTTATTATTAATTTTTTATATATATATATTTAATTAATATTATTTCTATGTTTATATAATTATTATTATTTTTTATATTTAATTACTATTTATTATATTATTATTATTTTTTTTTTTTATTTTATTATTTATGGTTCTAAAGTTGGATTGTGGTGAGATGGAGACTATTTTTTGGTCAGATTAATAAAATCAAATTAACAATATATAAAAACCATTATGAGCGAAATGTTTATAAATATTTATAATTTTAATATTTAGGTTTAAGCTAAGATAATTAGGGTAGAATTCTCTTTAACACAAACTACGGGTTTCTATGATCACCACACACATTTAAATATGATATATTATATAATTATATATATATAATATATTATATATATATAGTATATATATATATATATATAATGTATATATTAATATATATATTATATAATATTGATAATATATATATAAAATATATATATATTATATAATATTTATATTATTATATTTAATATTATAATTAAAAAGATATCTCTAAATATATATTAATATATATTAATAATAATATTAATTATATATATATATATATAGTATTATATTATATTATATATATTAGTATTATTATATATTATAGTATATATATATTATAATATATTATATTATATATAATTATTAATAAATAGTATATATAATATTAAATTAATATATATGATATGATAATTAATAATATATTATATAGTAATATAATATATATATATAAGTGATATAGTTATATATTATATTAATATATGAATTATTCTCTTTAATAGTATAGAATATCTTAAATATAGTTACTTATAAAGTTATATATATATTAAACTATATAATTATTCAAAATTTAAACAATATAATAATATATATATTATATAATTATAAGATATAATAATATAATAATAATAATTTATATATATCGTAATGTTGATAACATAAATATATAATACTATAATATATACAAGTACTACTATATATGCAGATATTATTATAGTTATAAATTATATAATATTAGTGATATATATATTCTTATTATAATATTAACTATTAATAAATATTAATATATTAAGTGAGTATTATATATAATTCCACCTTTACTTATTCTGATTATATAAGACTACTTCTATATATATATGATTTATATGATATAGTAAATGATACCATATTAATATATATATGTTTATATATTATATATATATATATGTTAATATTATTATATTATATAAACATAGATATAAATTTAATTATATACTATAGATCATTTTAGTTTATATTATAAATCATATACTTAATTTAATGATTATATATATACTAACTACTATAGTAAATAATGTAAAGAGTCTGTTCATTATTTACCTGGATTATATGTGGTATATTTTTATGATAATAAAACAGTTTTTTACATTGTGATTTATACATAAATAGATGGTGAATTATGCAATCATATATAATTCGCAGTTAACTCAGGATAAAAACTATATACTTTATATTATATTATACAATTAGATCTATAAAAATATTTAGAACAGTGTTTGATAGGTTAGCAGAATTAACTATGCTTTGAATTAATAGATGATTAATTCATTATGATGATAGCCTATCCTATTAATAATATTAGGTATTGATATTATATAGTGATAATCATTTATGTGAGCATAAATACTATTCAGGATAACTTTCTTTTTGAAATATATTTATTGGATAATATGTATATAATTTAAATTTAATATATGTTTACATTATGGTAACTATCGCAATAATCTAATTATTTGGTCATTTTATTTTGAAATTTTAAAGCAATAAAATTATTTAAAATATTCTTAAAATTGATATCTATTTATTATGATAACATTTAACACTGTGACATTACCGTTTTAATTTTCAACAAGCTTAATAAACTATGATTTGCCTTCACCACACAACTATATCACATCCATATGATATTATTAGTTGTAAATATAATTAGTTTATTTGCTACACATTAACAGCATCAAAATGAATATTGTTAGAATACCATTTATAGATCCACTAATATACACCTCACTATAACCTATATAACCAATTTTAGCTTATTATATTAATATTAGTATAAAATAGCAGTTTTAATTAAATCGAGGTTCAGCAACACCCAATAGATCAAAAGTTATTATGGAATACGCACTTCCTTTGGTAAGTAATATTGTATTTCATTATGAGAATTGCGGTATCTCCAATGACATTAAGGATACTTACCTATATATATATATATTTAAATTGTATTTATATATATTAACATATTACTATAAAGTATTTATTATTAACTCTATATAGAAACTTTATAATATATTATATTAGTATTAATTAATTATATATCTACTAAATAAATATATTGATCTATAAATGTAACTATATGTATATTTAAGATGAAGGAATCTTTAATTTATATATTATTATAATAATATAACTTATATGAGTTATTAAATATTACTTATTTAAGCTTGAGGTATATGTATATATAATAAGATCATCTCATATCATCTCTCACTTCTACTGTTCTGTACTCGTACTCTCAATTTACGATTCTCTTCTTATAGTCTACTCTCGTGTCCTTCACATGAACTCTGGTTCTCTCATCGAGATCTCATCGTAATTAATCTTTTTGCTACTCAATACACTCTTATCTCATCTATGTCTAGCTCTCATATATATAGTAATACTCGTAAGTGTCTTCTATATTATTCTACTTATCACTTTCGTTCCTTATCAGCTCTCACTACTTCTGTTATCTCTTCTCTATGTACGTTCTCTCTAATTTATATTATATTGACTATATATCTTATTATAGAGCATTATAATTTACTTAAATTAATATAATGTTACCTAGATAAAACATATAATAAGCAGTGCTTATAATATATGCTAAACATAATAGATATATATTATCTAATTATAATCGATATATCCTAGTGTTATCTCGCTCCTAAAATCTTCTCACTGTACGTCTGAGACTTTTAATGTGAATAGAGGACTATTAGTTTTTATATATATTCTCAATCTCTGCTCGAAATTTTTGATTATTCGTTATCTAAATTATTATCTATCTCACTTACATTTAATTCTCTCATCTAGAATTATTTATTACTCATATATGTAACGCTTTTCAAATATTATTTATTGTTAGAATTTATATTATTATTGTATTATTATTCTTATCTGTCCATATCGTCTACTCCTCTCTCTCTCTTTTTTCACACTACATCACATTCTCCTCGTTTTCTCCTATATACCCATCCACTATGAGTACACGATTCTTCTTATGATGTAATTACCCTTTTAAATTAATTTTTGGACAAGATATTGTAAAATATAATTTTTTACTTAAAATGATTATTATTGTTGTAATATATTATTATTTTGCATTTTTATAATATAAATAATATTCAACAATTATTAATGATTTTAAACTATTTAAAATATGTTAGTTAATTTTATATTTTTAGCTAGAAATGAAATAAAATCTTTTGTTATGATTTTTTCATTGTGTTTTTTAATTTGATGGATGGGCATATATTTTTTTAGGTAGATGGAATTATTATCACATAAAATCTTTTGCTTTTACATTAAGAACATGAAATAACTAAATGAGTATGTTAAACAGAAATACCGATTAATGCGGGTAAATTTTTTTCAAAAAAGGTAAGCGCTAATCGGACTTTTAAAAACCTGAGGAATAATGTAATTAAACCTAAAGTTGAACAAAGAAACATTATATTTATTTCACTTTCGTTTATCGCCATACAAAATATAAGAAACAAATTAATTTCCTTTTATTGCTAATCAAAATTAAAAATACTTATTTTTTAATGAAAACCATATTGTGCGTAGTATGTGATATTGTTCGTTTGTTAATTTCCCGATATGGTCGCACGGCTGATTCGAAATTGCGGCAAATTTGGCTGTTACACCCCATATTCGGATCAATATCAAAGCATTATGTTTAAAATTTCTATTTTCTCAAGAATTTCGCAGAATTCTTTGTGAGATTTCTTTTAACGAAATGCAAGTCTCATCATCACCTTTAGCTTTATAAGCTTTTTGGTATTCTAGATATGAGGATATTTACTAGTTGGTTTCTTCACCAATTTCAAACCATGTTGCGGATTCTATGAGTTCCACATAAAACAATACTTACATCCAATCTTTTCACAAACTTTCTTTTCGATGCATTCGCGGATCGATAGAAAAATTTCTATACCAGTTAAAGCTCATTTGGAAAAAAAAAAATTTCTAAACGAATGCTATTCAATTTATAAAAAAAAAAAAAAAAAAAAAAAAAAAACGGAATTATTTGAATTTAGCGGAATGACAATTCCTAATTTTTTAATATAGATAATAAATGGTCAACATTATGGAAAACACGTGAACTGGGGGTTTCCTGAAAAGGTTGACACAGTAAAGCATTCACTTCACAGTTATTTTTACAATTAAACAATTTTGCGTATACAGAATGTACAAAAAAATAAACAAACTAAAGGTACGAAAACTGTAAATCCTTTTAGGATAACAAAAGTCAAAGGCTAAAACACTAATAAATTGTCCCTTATTATATATGTAAAAATGATATTTATTATATATATTATACTATATATATATACTATATATATACTATATATAATATATATATATATATATATATATTATATATTATAATATATTATATATATATACTTATATATACTATATATATTATATATATATATATTATATATATATATATTATACTATATATAATATCTTCTTTCTGTATCCATATCCATATGCATATTGATACAACAGCCCGACCATAATGATAATATAAATTTTATCTCAAAACAATTGGTTCTTAAAAATTAAAAAACCCACCCACCCCCCCCCCCCCCCCCGCCCCCGAAGATAAAAAACAACAATTGTCGGTAGCAGCAGGCAATAGACGGGCTGTCCTATTTCTTCGGCAGATCCGCGCTACTGTCTTCGTCACTCCACGCGAATCCGATCGGCATACGTTAGGTCTGCAAGGCGTTTTTGCTAGCACAACCACCGCGATAGCAACACAGAAAAAGAGGGATGGGTATTTGTTTTGGAACACACAAAGAATAGAAATAAAAAATAACCGAAGAAGTGATTTCCTCATATTTTTGATGATGTCTGTTATTCAAGGTATACAAAGGTTTGTACTTTTATGTTTTGTAACATCGGCTTTCGTTATAAGTATATCGTAAAAAATAACGTGTGAGTGAATGCTTTACTGGTGTCAACCTTTTCAGGAAAACCCACCAGTTCACTGTTTTCAATAAAAGATCGGAATTTAAGTAATGATTTATTTATATAAAAAAAACAAAGAAATTAATAAAGCTAATTAAATAATGTGACTTCTCAAATATATCAAAAAATAATGTATCTCATGTTTTTTTTTAATATTATGTATTTAATTTTAATTAATATATGAAAATAAAATTACATACTAAATATTAAAAAAGATATAGCAGTGAAATTATTATTTTATTACCATGAAGCTTAAACAAGAAATAAATTAAAATAATAGAGAAATATTTTTCTACATTGATCCGCGAAACTAAAAGACATGCGAAAAGAAAAGTTATTTGAAACGAGATTGGATAGAGAAAAATTTGTTATGGAAACTCATCCAGAAATCGCACATGGTTTAGAAACACTGGTTAGTTGGATACATGATCTTTCGGATATTGTAAAATGACCAAAAAAGCTGATTTAAGAGCTAAAGGTGATGATTGAGACTTTGCATTTTCGTTAAAAGAAATTCAGCAAAAAGAATTTCTGCGAAAATTTGTCTTGAGAAAAATAGAAATTTTAAACATAATGCTCTTGATAGTTGATCCGAATATGGGTTGTAAACAAGCAATTTTGCAAGGAAGAAGACCGCAATTTTTTCAATCAAGCCGTTTGCGATAATCATAGCGAAATGTAAATGTACACAACGAAGAAAATGACATTTACTTACGCGATCCAATTGGTATTTCATTAAAAAAAAAAAAAGTTTTTATTTTTGTATAGATAATAAAAGGAAATTATTTGTTTCTTATATTTTGCCTCTAGGCAATAAACCGGAAATAGAATTTATTATTTTATCGTGATCAATTGTTCAACTTAGGTTTAATTACATTCTTTCTCATTGGTTTTTAAATTTCGATTAGCGAGAGTCTTTTTAAGAATAAGTAAAAGAAAGAAGAAAAATAATATAAAGAAGAGAAAAAAGACAAGCAAGAAAAAGGTATTTCATTTAGAAACTAAGAAATAAATAAAAAGATTTGTGGATAGACATATTATAGCAGTTGTATGTTTTTTAAGCCTACACACGTCAAAAGCTGCGGGGTATTATTAAGTACGAAGATATCGCTTGAGTGTATTAGTTGATAACATACATTTATCAGGATCTTGTTATAATGAGTGCTGTGATGTTTACTCTCAGTTTCTGATTGTTAATTATACATTGGTCTTAGATTATACTCTATATTATGTTATAAAAGTCGGCTCGTGAGGTTGTTATATTTAATATATATGTTTAGATAATTTTTATTTTTTTTAGCAGAAGAGAGTCCTATAAAGTTTTAGGTTTTAATGTCTTGTAGCATTGAGTTTCTTGTAAAAAGTTTAGGTGCTTGTTAAGATCTTGTACCGCATTTTTTTTCCTTTGTGTGAGATCATCAGAATGGAGCGGTGCTATTTGTCGATATGAGTGTATTTTCTGTAAATTAATTTCGTATTCTTTCCTCGCTCCTTTAACTTGAGTTTATATATGAAGGGAAATTTTTCTGAAGCAAGAAGCTTAGGGCATTGATATAGATAATTCTTATGTATTCTTTAGTAGTCATAATATTGATGTAAGTCTTAATATATACTGCAATAGTCTTTAAGTATTTTGAACAAAATAGAGATCGGTGTGTTCATGGCTGTTCAAAAAGTCTCTGTAGTGTTAATTATGACGAATTAAAACGCCTCGTATAGCTGATTACAATTACTAATATGATGTACTGTTACTTGTGTTCTGGTGGATAGCATAGGCGAAGAGCGGTAGTAGTACTGACACAGGCATATTGTTCGAGTAACTGAAATGTTGGTCATTTTACCACAGAGCAGCCTATGAATCCTACCTGTACCTTTTAGAGCCCAATTATATTTACTCTAATTTGTTTGGACTCTCTTTTTGGGCTTAACCTTTTGGTCTTGACACTTTATGGGCCTTGACCTTTCTGGCGCCTTAACGACCTTTTTTGGGTGCTTGACCTGTTTAGGGCCTTTACCTATTTTGGCCTTGACCTTTTTGTGTGTTTGGACCTTGTTGACAGAACTGTCAGTGAGTAATTGCTTTTTCAGTGTATTACTAACTCTTCCTTATTTTTTTTGGCACAAACCCCTAATTTTATTGGCAACCCAAATTTCTTTTAGCTAAACCCTTCGTTAAGTATAGTCGCTGTGCGCCAACGGTTGCGGTTAGTCACCGTTGTACTACGGCCCCCCTAATTCTTTTCGTATCAATGGGTTCATTTTTTTGCCCACTGTAAATTCCTTGATTTCTCTCTTAGGTGTGGGACTAGCACCTTTTTTAATGTTCCTTTTAACCTTTGTTTACCGTTCGCGTATATTTCCGTCCCGCGTGATCACCTTTTGTTTTCCATATTAAATCCCCTCAGGGCACCGCATGTTTGCAGTGCCCAGTCAATCATCCCGTTCCCTCGCCCGCTCTCTTTAACCGGCCCGCCACAGAGCGTATTTCTCAAGGCCGCGATATTCTCTCGAGTCGCACACATTGATGAGAGAGATCAATTACGTCTCCTCTTCTTAAAACTTGTTTTATTGTCATTCACTCCTCATATTTCTATTAATCTATTAATATACTATTATACTATTATCTCTAGTTTCTACTCACATACATATTTCAAATTATTTTGATCAATCAGAAGAAAGTATAGTGAGTATATATATATATAATAGTTATAAAGAAGCTGACTGATATATATAATTAACAATATAGGCTAATTATACTGGTTAGAAATATTATGATATAGAGAGAGAGAGAAGAAAAGAGAGAGAGAAGAGGATTTGAGGAGAACTCCGTCCCTCCAAACCTGGTATTCATACTTTCCGCTAAACCTCTGAGTAAGATATAGATATAATACATTGGGTAGATATACTAAATATATATATACTATAATAACTATATATATGTAATATATAATAGTATAATATATATAAGTATAGTGTGATATAATATAGTGACCCCTAAGATCATTGGATGATGAAGACCGAGCACAGACATATTTTATACAACCTCTTGTCGCTCAATACCTGCGCGCATCTTCCAAAGCTTCGTTCCTCATTGGCAATTCTATAACGCTCACGCCTGCTGAGATGTAATACGACGTACTACGACAGTCACATATTTGTGAATTCTGTAATATTTACTTATATGCACTTATATGTATGGACTATGTGAAAAACTTAAAATACTACATTTATGACCTTTTTCCATCAATCAAAAGGATTCCTCATTTTCTAGAGGATGTGTTACTTTTAAGGATATAGCAATCAAGATATAATCAGGTGTGATATGCGCCACACTTAAGGACTCAAATTGTTAATTTAACTTAGATCTTTGAGAAAAAAAGCAAAATACAAGATTACCCTTTTTCAGGTGGTGGGCTCCAATACAATAATGTTGATATTAAATAATAAGATAGCGGCGTGTTTCTCGAGAATTACAACACGTTAATCCTTGGAAAGATGTTTCTCTTAGAGGTAAATATCAATCAAATTAGGTAAGGGTTTCATCCCTGACCCAGGTGGGCCACAACCATGCCCCCGATACAAAATTAAACCAGTTTTAATAGGCCCTATCGTACACTACGATAACCACTTTCACACTCTAACTTTTGAGATACATACATAGCAAATAAAACGATCACTTGCCCAGAATCAGCGATAAAAGGATAATTTTTTATTTGAAAGTATTTAGCACTTCATGGCCAGTCTTATATATAATACTATCAGCGTCTTTGTTCAACACTAAGTCGCATCACTCTTTAAATAGCCATGTACCGAAAAATAGAGAATCTCCAATTGAAAGATTAAAATTATCTTCGTGACACTTTTTACATAAGCACTTTACTAATTGTGACATCACTTAAGTTCACCATTCAAAAATAACTTTCACTTGATGGCTGCTGAGAAGTAGGTTGAGATTAAAGATGAGCAAATTAACGAAGGAGATAATTCCTTTTGAATGCAGTGTTAATTATTCTGTTAATCTTATACACCTGACTTATATTATCTGGTTTAACACCACACTATTAAAAGATAGAGAGTAATTGTCATATAATCTCATACCAGTATTGTAAAATACTTCCATCTTTCCGAAAGCTTCTCTACTCTCCCGGGGCTCTCACAGAGGGGGTTCGGTGTTACCTGCATCCTGCAGGCCGTGCCCGACCGTTCCCCAGGAAGCGCTTATAAAAAACACCGGACGCTGGCTATTTTCACCGCCCACTGCACAAAAATTAATCTTACTCTAAAGCGTTTAAACAAAAAAATCTTATCGCCTCTGTCAAAGAATCACCCTCTAAGGGTTAAGCTTTCAACTATAATATCACTATATCCGGTACTTATATAATAATATATCATACATAATATAAGTATCCTAAGTTATGATCTTTTTCTTAAATTTTGCCTTCACATCTAAAACTTACTATGTATATATCTGAAGTTAAATTTAATAATTAAAAATAAATAAAATATATTATATAAATGGACCATTAAATTGTCAAGCCTTCTATAATAATAGATATATATTACATTATACCTATTATATTTTACTAATTGATATTTAGTCTCTCATTGTACCCAACCTATTTTTCTATTATATTAACTACTACAACAATATACTCATATATAATACTGTTTCACTATCTTAATGATAAATCAGTTCATTTTTCTCACCTATCAATTATACTAATATATATTATAATTATATAAATTATTCGATAGTTATATATTAAGGTAAGTCTCTTAATATTAAAAAATAAATAAATAAAACATAAAAAAAGCACAAGGCATCATTTTAATACCGCTAGTGAGGTAAATGGCTTTATCCTCATATTTAATATATATCATAATATACTGTAATTATTATATTAAATACTAAATAATTCTTTAATTAGTAAGTATTATAATACTGTATATATAGATATCTATATAATATATTTGAACTTAATAGTCAACACTTCTGATTATTACTTATAACTTTAACACTTTTATGCGGAATTCTTCATTTAATAATTTAATATCCCACTCTGCAGTGTCATATATCACTATAATTATATAGGTTATTACTATATTACTATATATATACTATATATTATACTACTACAATTATAACTAAATTAATTTAAATACATCATATAATATATATATACATAAATATCAATAATTAAATAACAGATATATGATACTCATCACTCATATTATATGTAAAACTAAGTGATGATTACACTTTTAACTTTTACCATTAGCATTTCGTAGGAATCACTTGCCTAACAAATTAATATCCACCTTTATATAGTATTCATTTAAATATTAGTTAACTTTATTAATATTATATTTCAATAAATATAATATTTACTTAACTCACATATATAATATAACGATTTATATAAATATGCTAATATATATATATATATATAACCAGTAGGTATGATACTATCTATACACCTTAACTAACCGGTAATAGGCGGTCTATTATTGCCTTGTACCTCAGAATATATTAAACTCACTTAATACTAAATATATAATATATAAATATATAAACGTTTTTAAAGCATCACACTATTAAAAAACTATAAATAAATGACAAACATTATATCCTATATTTTGAGACCTAGTAGATATAGTATATACAGTTACCGTTCAGCCCCTATATTACTCATTCTATATATACATATAATACATACTAATAACTAATTACTATACTAAAATTTTTTGAACGATATATATATAATATTATATTATATATAATAATATATATATATAACTATATCATAGGTAGTATTATATGAGTAGAGTACAATCTTTATGGTTACTTTATTATACATTCAGTATAGTATACTATTATACTGGGTACTCTAATAGTTATCAATAATATATTTAGTATCTATAGTAAACATTTAATAATAAAAAATAAAATATAATAAAAAAACTATTTATAATTACTAAACTATTACATAGTACTGAGGCTAACATGATTGCCTTATATAGTCCTTATCACATATACCTTTCACAAATATCACTATATATACCATATAAACCTATAATATTATATATATCTAATCATATATTTAACCTCTATATTATTAATCTTATACGTATAGTTTATCATAACCTTTATATAATATATTATATGATATTTGAACTTAATAATATTGAGTTTAGCTCTTTCTTTGAAATCTTGCTGAAATTAATGTCATATTTCATCATCATTACTTATCATTATTAATAATTTATATTATATAATAATATTAACTAATTATTATAATACTATACTATCTTATGACCTATCTAATATATATATAATATATTCATTATATATTTATACTCATTATTTGAACTTATTATACATTAAGCTTCTAATTTTTGATTTAGAATTGAAAATGCAGCATGGTCCATTACATTAATGATATTGAGTTTAGCTCTCTACTATATTTATACAGTTCTGATTTTATACTAATTTATACTATAATAATATAAAATACCGTAATTATATTATAGATAAATATAATCTTAAATCATTAAATGTAAATGAATAGTAAGATGAATAAAACTGAAAGAGAGTCAAAAATTAAAAAAGGTTATATAGAAAAAGGGGCGAACTTAGGCCATAAATATTACTCGTAACTTTACATTTCTCACTTCTTTGCCTCTCAAATGACAAACTATCTCACCCTTCATATCTAATTACTATTATCTAATTTTACTTACTAAATATAATACATATTTATACCTGTTATCATCATTGAACAGTTTTATTTATCCTTGCTATATATTACATTATTATACCTATACTCAATTAACTTTTTCTATAGATATAGTACATATATATTTTTGAAATTATTTTAATAAATTCTACATTTTTATTAAATTTAAAGCAGCTATCATATAAATATAGATATATCGCTTACTACTACATATTCACCATATAATATTATATATAACATATAATTTATGGTAATGAGATATATTTTATATTATTATTTTCATTATTCAATGTACATAAATAACTGAATTATATAATAAATAAATGATATATATAATACATCATAATAAACAAGTATCATATATACACTCCGCTAATATATATTATAATATTATACCCTTATTAATATATATTTATTTCTCTTACGTTTATTTTTATATTTATTAAAATGTTAAAAATTATTCTGTTCTCCTAAGGAAATCTACATACAAGTTGTAATTTTATAGTAAGTAACTAATCTAAAGCAATTAAAGTATCTGTTTATCTTTTGATTATATATAACTAATATTAATATAACTAATATATATAAATATTTATTATATAATTTTGATATATTTTCAAGGTACGATGTAGATACTAAGTCAATTATTATTTATTTGTTTAGTATAAGTATGTACTTTATATAGTATATACTACCTAAACCTAACCCTATATTATATATAATTTATATTTTTACCAGTATAATAAGATTGCGTTCAAATAATAATAGGTATTATTCATATAATTTCACTTATTAAAATTATATATATAAATATACTCATTATAGCTATCTTAATATATAATATAAGCTTTTATATACTATTACTACTATTAATATTATATATATTTTTATTTATTTTATATTATTAAATGTTTACTTTACTATTTTTGATTTCTGTTCATATCCAGTTGGAAACAAGTATCATTATCTCGAGACGATATGTCAATAAACCAAAAATTCCTATGATAAAATATTACTTTTAAATTATTAATAATTATTATATTCTATTATTATTCATTCGTATTATTATATTATAATACTATATCATAATAATCTAAATTTATTGTTATTTATATTCTAACAATGTATATATTTATTTATTATTTAATTATGAGATTATCTTTGTTTATATTATACTATCAATTCCGTACAAATTATTATCGCGCACTATAGATTTCTTTTAACTAAACAAATCGAATACGTTTTGAGGAATCCATTACACTGAAAATCGCATTAAATAATAATTATTCATTTTGATTGAGTAATCTTGATACCCGTTTTACAACTTTGTTTAATTTTCTCATGTTCGAAGTTAGGAAGTACGAATTGTCCTCGCTACACAGAATACCATTAACGATATCTTCGATAGAGAGCTCCTCTTTTTAGCAGTAATTCCATGTACAAACAAGTACACACGGACCAGTTTATCCAGACCTCCTAGTGCTCGTACACAGGCGAATGCGATTGCATCCGAAACACGATAAGGCTTTCTTCGCTATATTAAAATTATTTATTTTAAAGTGTTTAATCATTACTAATGATAACAAACCATATACCCCTTATGATTTTTACGCATTCATGCTCTTGCTCTCCAGTTTTACAGTAGCTCTAACGTTTTCTTATTTTGCCAATCACTTTTTGTACATGTACCGAAAGTGGCCTCCACTCTGTCGTCTCACCTCTTCTTCTTATTCTATTGTTACTACATTATTATGAATGTTTTTAATTTTTTTGTCTTGATTTGTGCGGACTGACATTGAACCTATTTTTTCTTCACTTCCAAGCCAACTTTATGTACCTAGTCGCATCTCCTTTTTTTTCCTTGATATTTGCGTTTAAATTCTCTATCTTAGCCACAATTATTTTCTTGGTTCCGCGCATTTTTTCTGCCAGTCTACTCCTTTCAAAGTAATACGCCTTTTGTATCATCCTACTCTCACGTGGGCAATATATGCGTGCAGAGTTCCTATACCAGGCCTTTAGCTAGGCTATTTTTCCCGTTAGTAGCTTTCCGCTACGCTGGCAAAAGAATTGTGACCTGCAACCTCTTCATTATGCAGCTCGCCGCCACACAAAAATCACTAGACGCATACCTCATACCCTCTCCTTAATCTTGAGCCAACGAAGGTATCTGCTCAAGCCTTTAATGTTCAACAACTAGAAGGACTTTTCTTTTATAATTCTATAACACCCTGTCCAGTCATAGAGAATAGTTATTCGAAAATGAGGTTGTAAACCGACTATTGGCACTACTTTTCTAATAGGGTAAACATAACTCTCCAAAGTTTGATCTACAGCCATTCAGTATAATAGTGATTTCTTATGTATATATCTTTTACATTTCTATACATTTTTAAATGCATATTTAAAGTGGCCCACGGGTACAAATTCGGACAAGGTCTGTATCCCCCTCCACAATCTTTAATGTAATATTCATCCAAATCAATTCACCATCTCGCCTTCCGCTCTTGATCCCTATGAGCTACATTTCGGAATTTTACTGAGAGAAAGGTTTAATGTACTCACATTTAGGAAAGGTGAGATTACTGAACTTAGCAGTAAGTTGACATACTCGTAACAAAGGTTGGCTTTTTTAAACCTTGTTAAAACCTACGTACTGTGTAGTGAAAAACAACAATGGCGATCTTCAACGTGCTTAGTACAGGAAGAATGCAGAACATTTCGCGAGGTAATGCTACATAAGCATGACCGGTCTGCGTCACCTTCTTTTTGCTCATGCCAAGTTATAGGTTATTCTCTCACTGAACAAAGGTAATATATACTCCTCTTACAAGATAGTAGGGATGTCAATAGATTAATCCACGTTAACGCAACCTTTTAACGATATGTTTTCTTGTCATGTTGATTCGCATTCGCGTGACAGAAATGTCACGTGTCATCGTTGTGAACTCTGAGGATTAATACACTGCTCTTTTTGATTACTTAAAATATGATTTATCTTCATTTCATTGGTTGTGCGCATTATGTTTTGTTATAAGCAATATCCATTTCACACATAAAAACTTAACATCATAATTAGAGAGTCGTTATAAATGAACTGAAAAATAGCAGTTACTGAATAAAATAAGCTTATATCGCAGGAGAAAATTCTTCAATGAAAAGTAATTCTTTATTGGTTAGCATTATAGTGTAGCCGATTATTATCCTTTTTGGCATATTTGATAGTCACTTTTTAGAAACGTGATTGGTACTCTTTCCACTTAGTAATATAGTGTTACAACACATTCTACAACTTCTGTACCCTCATCCAGAAATAAGATTTCTATAGTACTTATTTCTTATGGTCACGTAATTAATAATCATTTTAATATATCTCTACTTCACCTACTATTTGGTCGGTTCAATGTTTAAACATCTAATCGATTAACTTAGTCAAGTGTTTGAAATTTCAGTGCAGAGATATTATTCAGGATGTAAAAATGGGATGCTGAAGCATGGTTTATGAGATTTAATAAAAAGCTGATCTATACCTCTCCTAGTGATATACAATAATCATACTGATAATGGATTTCTTCCACACTACACCTGTGCTTTTATATTAAGTATTTAAGATTGAGCATTTAGTTTCCCCACTTCACCCTGTGTTGAGCACCGGTTTAATCGTTTCCTTTACCTTTGATATAATAGATTTGTGTTCAAGATTAATAATTACGTGGAGTGTTGCACGGATTGAACCTGATCTTATTTGTATTTCCTGTTTTTACTAGAATCTACCTTTAAGGTATTTATTTTTTTACACCATCTAAATACCTGCACAGATAATATAGCTTTTAAAACTGTCACGTAATAATAATTCGAATTATTATGTGAACTTTAAAAACTTACGTAGTCCACCAACCGGCTTCATACCCCTTTCTGATATCTTTCTGAGCTGATCGTAGATACTCTTACTTAATCGATTTACCTTATTCCTGATATATATCTTTTATTTTGTTATTTTTATACACTGTACATGTATAACCTTCTCGTTATTATGGACCATATTCTACACGAGTTGACATTGTAATAGTATCACTTGTCAAAACCTGTTATATAATAAAGCCAGGTCGTCCAGAATATATCATTAAATATTATTATTAAAAGTGCTTATCATTTTTAGTAACATACCTAATTGCATGCGGCTCTTTAAAACAGTTTCGCTGGACTCTTTTTCAAGCTTATAGGCAGCTTTTGTTTAGCAGAAAATGTAACTTGATAGCTTTTATCCTTTATAACCATACTCCCAGAGCAAACTCCTGAAAAACTCACGCCCTTTGGAACTACCGATCCGTAGATCTGCGGTCACACAAATGACTTTTAGGGATCTGCCGCTTAATTGCTACTTTTATAATCTCAATGTATTAGCAGCTCGGTGCAATCAGTCACAACTGATTTTTTATCTGTTATAAGGGTTTATCAACCATAGGTATCTAGAGAATACATCAATAGTAAAAAGCAACGTATTTGAAAACCCTCATCATTATAAGAAAATTAATATTAATTATTTCCGTTAAATCTAATTGCCACACAATATACGACTCTGCAGGACTTTGGTTGTTTCCAGCCGATAGGAAAAATTTTTTTTCTTACCAGTTATGTAGAGTTAAATGCCTCTTCGCCCTTCTAAAATAATATATCCACGAGGCTCTTTGGTATTTACTCTTTTATTTTTCTCTAATATTAGATGCCTTAAAAGGCAAACTGGTAGAAGCTCCCACAATATATCTAGTGGGTTGGTCCTTCAGGTTTAAAGTAAATATTTTATCAATCTACCTGCCTTGCACCCCATGTATGCTTTTAACTCTGTACTATGATGTAAATGACTTGTTATATTTTGAAGAGTCTTTGATTATTAGATATATGAAAAATCATTTTCAACATTTCATATAACTCTATTTATAACTATATTAAATTTATAATATTTAATAATATATTTATACCTATATGCTCTAGTATGAAGGATACTATAATATAAAAAATTTTGATATTTAATGAAAAATATAATCATAAACAAGTAAAATAAGATAATAATAATAGAAATCCAAATAATAGATAAAATAAAATTAAATAAAAATAAAAATTAAGAGTAATAATAATAAAGTCAGTAAACAAATAAATATGAATAAAACCAAAGGAAAAAATAATAGTAACACAAAATAAATAATTTATGATTCAACAATGTATATATAAATTATAGTATAATAATAGTAATATAATATTATATAATATATATTAAACTAAAATAATATAGTTATTTATATATTATGATTATTATACTTTATCAATACGATGATAAACTACATTCATTTCTAAATAGGTATATTATATATACAACACACGCTACTACACGCACACATGTCTACACCACTCACACACACACACAGCAACACACACACACCACACATCACACACATAGCCCTATTCAAGGAATAAGGGATATAGTGAAATGCTAAAAATTTTAAAAACATTTTATTTATACACCTTGACGAAATTTATATAATTTTCATCTAGAACTCAAGTTAATAATTTAGTGCACTCAGTAATTTCAATATATCATTACATTGAACTACATCCAGGATGGCTCGCATTCTAACGTAGGAACACTAGAAACCTACCCTTCCTTCTCCGTAATGAAACATTATACATTTCGGGGCCTTTCTCGATATCTTTCAGAGGTATGATTTTATATCGTTCACCACCATTTTCCTCATCCCACAAGACTTGAAGATAAAGACGATTAAGGTCAGAGTCACCTTTCTAACATCTATGCGAGTCGTGTTAAAGAGCTTAAGACAATAATACTATCCCTATAGATAACGCTCATCTAAGAATTCGATTAACTCGCTGGGTGCGTATGAGGTAGTTTTAATAGCTGTATTGGGTATCTTCTAAATTTTTTTTAGGGAATTTTTCATTTCTGTTGTTCAATCTTTTGAGGGAATAACTCGATGGATTGCTTTACCGCTGATTGTATTGGTAAATAATGGCCTCATTGTTAACTACGGCAATGTTTGCACTTGATGCGGTGAGAAGAATGCGTTTGCATCTACTCGTGTCTGACAAATATCTGAGGTAGTGCCGAAGTATATGATTAGGAATGTTTATCTACCAATAAATTTGCTTTTAAGAGCGCAAGAATCTCAGACACCAACCCGTTATATAGTCCATGACCCATTCATTTACCAGCGCTGAAGGTTCATATAGTTTTTGGGATAACCCAATCCGAGGTACAGCTAGTCCATGATGACGAGATGAGTACTCTTTTCATACAGAGATGGAACAAATTTCAGGCATTACTAAGCTGGGAGGGGCTAAGGTCAGGGTAAGATATGTTTAAAGAGGCCCCTTTTGATGGACCTCTTCATAAAACGAGGATTGATCGCGCTCATTTGCTTGCACACCATCAGAACACATGATGCTAAATACAACTTGGATTGTTAATAATATTCTTAACTAATAGTCATTTTGCTACGTAACAACAACTACTTATAACCACGTGTAAAAAGGGAGTACCAATATATGGCTGGTTGCGCGAGGCGACACATAGGGTTTATAAACAATGAATAAGAAGGTGGGCGGACTCCTATCATCAACTCCGCCCCCCAGATTGCTGACGTTACGTTCTATTCAACCAATATGTGGATTAGGACTTAAGGTTATGATTGGCTCATAACATAAGCCGGGGAGTTACACTTTTGTAGGCCTATTGGCGGTTTAACCATCGCGTTTCTTGTGTGATACAAGAAAATGTTTGAATGATACTCTCATGCTCTTCTCATTCCTGTATAATCCTAGAGGCGGTTATGGATGTATTTTATGGATTGATAGAGGAAATAGATCTATTATGATCTTTTGTATTCAAAAACCGTCCGTAATGTGTATTGACACCCGGACTCTCACTACCTAGTGCTTTCTGCGGCTAGAGTCATTTCGCTTTTTTATCTTATTAACTTTTGTGACTACTTAATGTTTTGCTCTTACGATGTAATTCTCCTGAAAGGTTCCGTTCCATCTAGGAAACTACTGCAGGTTCGGAAACCGATAATTGATTATCCCAATCCTGTCCCTTCGCTTATTATGAATTACCAGCCTAGCGTGTGAACACATTAACACCCCTGGAATCGCGATAATACAAATGACATTCCATCACTAATGAATAGGCTTCTATTGTATCCTCAATTCCCCGACGCTAAACTCTGAGACCAAGGATCACTGATATAGTATCTGTGAAGGGGTATCACTTAACAACACAAATCTACCGCGCCAATTCGTTTCTCAAATTATCTTGTCTTTTAACAGTGACAATATAATGCGGTTTCCTAAATGCCTTCAATGTCATGGGTAAAGCGTTTTCTAAAACCTTTTTTAAAAATGCCTTTCTTTCATATTTCGCGCTGTGGAAACTTGCATTTGAAAACAGGATGCATACTGTAGTACTTGCTGTTGACTCTAATAATTTTTAATAGAAGTAATTAACAACCTCTACGTATCGTCCAATTACTTTTGAAGTTATAATATCTGCTAATTCCTTATCTAAATACGTGATCTGTTCAAGCGAGATCGAGTAATGTTTCGGATTATGGCTTGAGGAACTAGACTGAGAACTTATCTGTAACTTTGTATCAATTGTTCGAAGGGATGTAGTCACCAGCCATTCTTAACATTCATTACGCAGGATCTGTTAAAGTTGTAGACAACAACAGACAACTACGGAGAAGCGTGAAGTTTTCAAGTGTAATGGAAGGAAAACTCCTCCACCTTGCTGTAAGCAATTTATTCTTTAAAAAATTCTTGTATGCGTCGTGTGAGAGTGTGTCTACGTCTAGGTTTTTGTCGCACTGATGTTTGAGTGTCAGACACACGAACATTTACTTTTCTGATCAATTTCACAATGATGACCAGTATTACTAAATTACCGAGTATATACAGATGCTCATCAGATACACGAGAGTTTTACAAATGCGGTGATTTTAGATATTTCTCTCTTGTTTCTTTTTTTAACTAAGTTTATCTGTTAGTATATTGTACCTTATCATACTGTGTTAA
The DNA here is from genome assembly GCA_015478945.1 of Trachelipus rathkii. Taxonomy (NCBI): domain Eukaryota; kingdom Metazoa; phylum Arthropoda; class Malacostraca; order Isopoda; family Trachelipodidae; genus Trachelipus; species Trachelipus rathkii. The sequence goes on along the minus strand of JABUQX010056389.1, from coordinate 6,429 downwards.
AATATTTCTTATATCCGTCATTAATCAGAATAAGAACTCTCATGTTTCCGATTTCGGCGTAAGGGAGGCATGTTTGTGTGCACGGAGTAACACTCTGTACGTGTTTATAGTTGTGAGGTCACACAATCCAAAAACGATGGTGGGGATACTCACGAAGTAACCACTCTTTAATAACTTTTTAGAGAACTCCTACCTTTTAACAGGGGCACACATTGACTGTTAGTACACATCTGACTCATAAACGTCTCTGCACCCTCGAAAGAGAATACAAAATTACTGGGTGTTCATACTGAACACCGATACTAGCATCATTCATTGCTGGGATGGGAGAAGAGATGTTACTGAGGATCTTATGCTAACGAACACATTTAGATTTTTTGAGAATAAACTGCACACATGGAAAAAAACTCAAAGAAGGTTAAGGACATATAAAGTAATGATAATTCATAAATTGCAACTCTCGATGGAAAAGAGGAGAATGAGGCTCTACGAATAAATACTTTCCGCCCTAATGGGAGCCTGAATATTCACCCTTGGCATAGGTCATCACTTTGAGTCTAGTTCACCTCATTGCCAACACTTTATGTTCTCTACGATATTTACGTACATTAGAAGGATGCGCTTCATGGAAAATGGTAATAAGCCCGTTCTTCTTATACTCGCATTTAACTTTGCCTGGAAATAGTTATAGCCCATATGTTATTTTTAAAGGTAAGGTATAGTTAATACTTTCTAATCACTTTAATAATTTTGGTAGTAAGTTTATGGCAGGTTATGAAACAATGCATTTAGGGCCAAGAGTTCTATTATTCACTGTAGTTGCAGGCATGTTGAAGGTGTTCTGAACATGAAAACTTTGTGGAGTCTCCGAATGGACTTGACATATGTTAGAGTATCAGTAAGGATATGTAGTTTTATAATAAATAAGCATCTTCTTTTAAATACTCTTCTATCATCCGTAACACCCGTACGTCCGTACTGCGCTTTAGCTTTTTTCAAGTTACTCTTTCGAAGACGGCGTTTACAAATCGTGCCCATCAGCTTCAGATTTGTTTTATCCGATTAGGTATGCTCTTAGTACTAATGCGTCACAAATCTCGTAAGGTTGGGCAATGTAATTATATATATGTAGGAAAAGTTATATATATATAAAATCATAGTATGTTTAGGTTCTGGTCCATCAGTGAAAGTAGGAGATTCAACCACCACGTTTTTGTAAGACACTCGTGATCTAATACACTTGTGGTTCACAGTAATCTATGTCTCAATAGCGTATCAAATGATATCTTCTCAGGGAACCAGCAAGCATTTTACTTAAATGTCGTAAGATAATGTCAGCATGTAAATTAATGTTATGCCTTATTACTTTTTATTCTTCAAGTGTGTTCTGCCCTTACACCCTGATAATAACACCCTCCTAGCGAATCTTCGTCTCTCACTATAACTCTCTCACTGTCTGTATCCTGTTTTAATATCGATCGTGTGCGTTTAAATGTACACGTGTTTATAGTTCGGCCATTGACTCTTACTCCATTCGGATTATGTTTGTTTCTTTGAAATACTTGATAGTGAGTTATTAGGTATTTTTCACCATCTCTGAGTAACTACTTTTGTCGCCCGTGAAAACTGCACGTTGGTCTTTAATTACTACACGTGCTGAAATATGAAGGTATTCACTCGGTGCATGGTAAAACATGACATTTAGTAGTCTTCTGTATTCAATATAAATTTACCCTTTGAGTTACTTTATAGTTTTTGTAAGAGGGAGTTTATACACGGTGTACAATACAGCTACTCTTTCGGTTTTCTGTTGTATTAAACAAAGAAGCTCCACAGGCTGTGGAGAAGTCACCATCACATGTCAACTCGGTCCTGTGTTATTTGATGACTGGAAACGGTTTCTTTTGTATAGCATTGATTACACCTAGTTAGTTATAGCAGGGTCGTGCCACAAAGATTCGGCTAACTACTTGCTTTATCTTTGCATTCAAGGCTGCAATGGAACTGATGGGCTCACAGAATATATAAAGAATCCTTATCCAGCTTTGTTTGATTATGATGATCATCGTTGTGTATATTAATTCTATTCATTCTCTATGCGGATAAAGCTTTTTATTTGTCCCGTGACAGTATGCTATATTCATTAACCTCAGTCTTTGTATTGCTTCGATTGGCACGTGTTGTCTAATCAGGTTAAATATTTTAAATGATTCCGCGCGACTTTCAGTTAGAGTCTTGTCAATATGCAATTACGTATCTTATTCTCAATCCCACCTCACTGTGTGTAATACCAAATATCGAGTTGCACCTTTTAAGTAGTTCATGTATATAAATGGTTCGGAGGGAAACTTTATACACGCATCACACTCCTGTGAATCATCCAAATGCTTATATAAGCTTGAAAAGTTGACAACTTTTATCAAGAAGATATAACCGAATTGCCATTACAACCCAAGTTTGGTATGTACCATGTGTGTACACTGAGAGTAACTCCATGTATAAGCTTTCAGTCAGCTTAGGAACTATTATCTTAACTCAATGACACACTGAATTCAAAAGCATCGCTCCTGTATTACGTAAACAAAGAGTTTAAATCTACAAGATCTTTTAAAACTTTAGTGAAAGATGCAAGAAACAATCCCACCTGCAATACTGTGGGTTCTACAGGCTTTTAAAGAGGATGTTAAGTATTTTAGCACTTATTGAATAGGGCAGTCCGGTAAAACCACAAAGAACACCTACGAATTTTACGCCGACTAACAATGGGCGGATCTACTAAATCAGCACAAACAAATCCTCACTCATAGGTGTGCGAAAATTAAGTTTGAAATTGACATAGGGCTGCAACAACAAGTTTGCAAAATTGAAGTAGTTATTAAGCATCTAAAAGCTAAGGTGGCGACGAGATATCATCCACTCAACCCAATTTTCAATCTGTGCTTATGGGTACCTATTATTTTATGTACGTAATAGTGAAACTCACCTATACATACATCTTGAATCTGTGAAAAAAATCAAACTTCTGTCCTCAACCGACTCCATAAGTAAAACCCACTGATACATGAGTGAGAGTCTCAAAGATTTTTAAAACTTTACACCTGTTATCAAATAATTAATATCCACTTACATGTATAACGCTACCTCTCCCCTGGAAAAAGTTAGTTAGTTGAGGGATAGCATTGGAAACATTACACTAGGTAAGTAGGCAAGTAATAAAAAAGCCAAACCCTTGAAAATTTACCAACATTTCTAATTAAAACGGATCAGTCTTCAGAATGCGATGGCTCATTCACACTAGGATTACGACAACGTTCTCATAATAGCACCCATCTCCTAATGAGATAGTTGTGATCTCTGCAACTTTCTACGATATTCTGATAGCACAAACTGTGCAAGGGTGGTGTAGTGATTCAGAGACGACGTTATTACAACTACTAATATTATACGTTTGATAGTTGCAATTTATATGGCTTATGAACTAGACAGCCGACCTTTCTTTCGTCTATGCCCAGGTCTAGCCATTTAAGCGCATGCAGATTTCCTGTCAGCGAGTGAGATCATTAGGCTGAATAGTTTAATTGTTTGCGGTTCGGCTTACAGGTCCTGCGTTTCAGCTTGGTTCTAAGTATGGAGAACTCACACAACGTCTCATGAACTGGACAGATGTTAATACTGAGCTTCTACGGATAAACAGAACGAGTACCGAAACCTTGGCTTATATACTGGCGCAGGTAAAGAGGCTTATCAAGCTTAGCATGCTATGCCTGAAATTTGATGATTTAGAAAGATATATATAAAAACTTAATGAGTTAATCGAAGGTGGTTTGTATCATGTGAGTTCACTGTAGTAGGAAAATTTATAGCTCAAGTGTCCATTGGGCTGTACTAATTATCAAACTGGTTGATGAAAAAATTGTATGATTCTACTTTGATTCCACTGCTTCATTCAGAATTTATATTATCAGCCCCTATAACCTCATGATAATAAAGCAATTAATAAGAAAACAATAATTACAAGCTGTATGAAACTCTAACTGCATTTCCGGTACAATCCACTACTTACAGCTATGTGGGACTCCTATTCGTTTACTTTTATACGAAGGAGTACTTAAAATCGCACTCTTGAAGATCTCGTTATTGTATTCACAATTAGATAAAAACTCAACATTTATTATTGCTTCAGGAAATTACTAAAATAGATGTAATAATTTACTCAATAAAGAGAGAAGTATTTTTTAATGCGTTTCAGGTGATATTGATTCCTCAATCGGATATTCATTATTTTTAAAAAAAACTAGCTAGCGGAATGTTAATATATTTTGACTGGCAATATATAGATAAATTTGCATAGCTTCTATATTTCTATATTATCTATTATATAATAATATAATAATATAATATATATTATATATATATATATATATTATATATATATATATATATAATATACATATATATATAGGGTATAAAATATTCATATGGTATATATATTATCATTATTAGATTACGACATTACCTTCCATCATATGAAATACTATTGATAACCTCTTTATAGAGCTTCTAGTTAACTTACGCACGATTAGGCTTAAAAGTATTATACCCTAAGGTTAAAAAATTGCATATAAAAACCTTGACGTCAAGGTTAATATTTATCAGAGTGTTTGCAAGGACTGCCGCGTATGGTTTGTGAATTACATATGCTCTTAATGTAATAATATTGCTTAGTTATAATTAATATTATTATTATTTATTATACCAATTAAATATAGATAACTATATATATAAATTAGATATATATAAATAATATATTAATTAAAAATATTTAAAAAAACTACTCTTAAAAATTGTGTTGACAATGAAACTAATAAAATTATATAATAAATTACACTAGTGTATTATATATTTCACTTCTTGTGTTTCTAGTGATTGTTGAGTTACGGAAAGAATATGTATGAAGAAGCAAAAACGCAAATATGGTCAGGAACTAAATTCAAAACGAGATAATAAAGACGTACTTTCAGTGGAGATGGAGAAACTTGCAGAGTTCCGTACTCGTGGACGTATGGTCGATGATTAGGTGGAAACTTGTAAGTAGAAGCTTGGCAACATATGAGGAAGGCATAGGTCAGAGGCTGGAGTCTTTGGATGCACACTGTCACACGATACGGCCATATTCCGCACCAATGCCTGTGCAAAAAAGAGGTTAAGTTTGGGACCGTTATTATGTTAATAGATTTATTATATTTATTTTATTTTGTATTAAATAGATCTGAGGTGTGTTTATGTAGTTATTAGAGTAAGTTACTTATCATATGTGGTAAGAGAAGTTGATTATTTAGAATACTAGAAAATTTGAATAATTATTAAAGATAATAAATAATATAATAACTAGTAGATAATTATATATATTATTACTTATCTATATAAAAATATGTTTCTAAAAATAATATAATTATAATATTGTAGCAACTTGTACAATCTATTATATCATCATAATCTCTACAGCGATATAAGTGGTCGAGAACGGCAACAGTGGTCTCCGAGTAACAGAGAATAGCTCGCTTTATCTTTCCTACCACAGCCATACTACTAACTGAAGGACCATGTGATTCTTTGACTTGTTTATCCGTGTACGGGATACCATGAACTGAGAAAGTATCGAAGCTGTCAACTTGAAATCTGAGTAGTAAAGACGTGGACTATATTTTGGCTTATCCCCAAGCAAGAAAAAGGATTCACCCTGAGTAAGTTTCTTAAGCGTTATTATTTTCATAACGTTATTACAATAGATATTCTTTATATAATAATTAAAAAATAATTATATAATTATATATATATATAGTAAATATAGATATATATAGTATATATATTATATATATACTGTATAACTTAAAAGGAATTTATTTAGTGATAATGCTCAATATGTCAACAAAGTCAGAGGTGATTCGGAATGCAAATGTCGCTGTTAAGAGAAGTGTGATTGATCATCCAAAAGCTCGAACGTTCGTAACTTTCAACGTCAATAGAATGCTTGATAACGTCCAGAATTCCGAAGTTTAGTAACATCACCAGCTTCGCAACTTAGCTGTGTGAAGTTTAGTGGCGCTGTGCAAGAAGCAGGGTGCTGCGCAAGCTGACCTTCAGTGGTAAGCGGAATGAAATTTCTTACAAACGCCGTACCGAGCAAAGCTCAGGAAATCAGAGTGTTAATGGTATGTGAATTTCGATAAGACTATCTATATATCTCGTATAAGCGTTCATTATAGAATCATATGCCTAATGCCTTGTTTTACATATTACATATCATGTTTCTCCTAGAGATCTTATCTCAGATCCTATCGTCAGGAAGACAAATCACAAAGTCCTTAAGCCAAAGTGAGAGTCGAATTAATTTCCAATCAATCGAAACCGTACATCCCTTCTTTCTCT
>JABUQX010056388.1:0-44834 GCA_015478945.1 Trachelipus rathkii | reverse complement strand
TTCCAGCATGTTTCAGTTGGAAATATATTTAAAAAATAATAATAACACATGAATTTTTGTCTATACGGGAATTACCTTTTGACTTGGTATTGGATTAAAGTAGCCCGTCTACAAAAAGGCTTATCCTAAATTTAGGCCTAAATTTAGGCTAACGTAGTTATTGCACCACTTTTACAGAAAAAGGTCAGTTGAAATATATTTTGACCTGGAATTAGGCCTAAATCGCCCCCGGGTACAAAAAGGGATTATCCTAAATTTTAGACCTAAAGTAGTTATTTTCACACCACATTTTACAGAGAGAGGTCAGTTTCGTATTTCTGTAAGGAGTGAGGGTAGTTGTGTTTTCTCGTGATAGATTTGTCAATGTACATAGATAAATAATAATAATAATAAAAGGAAAACCCGAATTATTTAAAAAATCTTTTGAAATATTTTAGTTAACATCGATGTGAATAATATAAATGTAAGGGATGAATAATTGTTATTTTTAAAATTAAAAACTTAGATGATTTTTAATAAAAATACATGTTATGTTAGCAGAGAAGAACTTATTTTGTTATTTATTACTTATTTACAAAAACTTAATATAGTGTAAAGCAGTAAGTCAATAGAACAAACGTGGCATAGCTTGATGTAGAGGGGTGCTTGGGGCTGCTTTACTGATTTAACTGATTTATTGCTTTTTTAAGGTACGTAAATATATGTTTTAATAAAATTTCATAAAATTTTAGTAAAAGTTATTTTTAAAACTTGATAGTTATAAAATTTCATAAACAAAAAAGTCAATTAACAGTTAATAATAAACATTCTTTGTTCAAAGATAATGATTGATTTATTATAGAGTTTTAAGAAAACTTTGAAATAATTTTATTATATTTGAATGAGTTTAATATAAATGTACGTGTTTAATTAAAACATAAAATGTTTTTAATAAATTATACGTTATTATGTGTGAGTGTGCCGTGGGTGTGTTGTGGTTGTGTGTGTGTGTGTATGTGTGACTTGATGTGTGTGTTATGTTGGTGTGCTGTTTAAATCTGTTGTGCGATTGGAAGGTTAAATCTGTGTGTAAGTAAATCTGTGTATGAGTGTAAGTAAATCTGTCTGTGTAAGTAAATCTGTGTTGGGCGTGTAAGTAAATCTGTTGAGTGTAAGTAGAATCTGTGTGTGGAATGGTAAGTTGTAAATGTAAGTGTAGTCTATGGATAAATGTAAGTGTCAAAGTGAAGGTGTGTATAAGTATCATAGTGAATGTTTGTATAAGTGTAAGTGTGTGTTTGTGACCGATTGTGTATAAGTGTAAATGTAAGTGTCTTATGGGTAAATCGTAAGTTGTCATAGGAATTTGTGTATAAGTGTCTATTGAATCGTGTGTATAAGTGTAAGAGTGTCTAATTGTGTGTGTGGTCTGTGTGTGTGGTTGTGGTGTGTTGACCGCATGTGTATAAGTGTAAATGTAAGTGGCTATGGGTAAATGAGTGTAAGTGCCATAGTGAATGTGTGTGTAAAGTGTGTGTGTATTAGTGTGTGCTGTGTATGTGTTGTGTGTGTGTGCGTGTGTGTGTGCATCTGTGTCTAATTGTGAGTGTGTGTAGGTCTGTCGCTCGTGACTTTAGATAACTGTAACATGAAGAGCTACAAAATATAAATAAACAATAGGCATGAAGTAAATAACACTAAGTATATAAAAATAATAGAAAAAAACTAATTAAAAAAAAATAAAATAATAATTTAAATTGAAAATCAAAATAATAATAAAAGAAAACCATAAAAGTATTAAACAAAAATAAAAACATATAATGTTAATTAAAAGCAAGAAAGGCAGTAAAGCAAGAAAGGCAGTAATGGCACTTAAAGTACATAGCTTAAAGCACGTTAAAGCAGAAAGTTGTAAAGCAGTAAAACATGAGCTAAAGCAGTAAAGCAGTAAAAACACAAGCATACTAATCCCCCCTTGCGTGTAGGGTAACACCTCTATATGATTTTACTGATTACTTGCTTAAGGTATTAGTTAATGAATATGTGAAGTTTAAAACAGTAAAACATTATGAGTAAAGCAGTTAAAAATGACGGTTAAAGCAGTAAACAGGAGTTAAAGCAGTTTAAAGCAGGTAAAAACAAAGCATTTACTAAAATCCCCCTAGGTGTAGGTAACACCTCTATTGATTTTACTCGACTTTAACTGCCTTTATGGTATTTGTATGTTAATAAAAATATGTGAGGTTAAAGCAGTAAAACATATAAGTTTAAACCAGTAAAACATGGAGTTAAAGCAGTAAAAAATGAGTTAAAGCAGTAAAGCAGCTAAACAAAGCGCATATTAATCCCCTCTTGGTGTTAGGTAACACCTCTAATGAGTCTTACTGATTTACTGCTTTAAGGTAATGTAAAAATTTTAATGTTTTTAATTAAATTTCGTACAGTTGTAGTAAAATAAAATGATTCTATATCAGACACTCTGGATTTTTTTTTTTCTTTCCTTCCATTCTCATTCTTTTTTCTATATTATTATTTGGCATAACTTCTTAAATTAGATTTCTTAATTTTTAAATGTTTATTGGTCAGCTTTTCCTTGGTTTTTAGAGTGTAACTACCATGCGGCCTCGTACCTCGACTCGAATCCAATTGTGAATTTAAGATCGCTGTGGGGACAGCTTTACCCCCAAACGCTCCTCTGGATACCTCGTTCCCTGATGACCGATGCGCGATCTCCATTATTTATGTTTAAGAGTAAAAAAAGGAGCTGAGTTGTCGGTATATAGGTAGTTCTTACTTACGTATATGTACCTTATTCCGTAGGGATAGATAACTTATCCGAAGTATAGTGATATAGTAGGATCTAATATATACTTACACCCTACTCTTACCCCGTAGTAAGAAGGGGTCTCTCCGAGTTATAACTACCTCACGCTCTCATTTTAGGTATTTATTTAGTGTGGATGTGTGTGTTTGGCGGGGGTTCCTCCGCCCCTTCCCAACGGGGTATGGAAAACGTCCCGCCCCTGTGTTCCCCGTCGGTCGAGTCATGCCCCCTACATTGCCGTGTAATACCTGTTTACAAATCTATATATATATATACTATGTTCCCCTGCCTCCTAAAAACAACCTAACCTATACCAAACCTCAAGATCCATAGATCAAACCTAAACCTAACTAACCTAACCTAACCTAACCTAATCCTAACCAACCCTCTACGTCTCCTCTGCTCTCTCTCTCTCTCCTCTATAATATATATTATGTTATATATATATATTTATATATATATATATATATTATTATATATATAATATATAATATATATTAATATATGGTATGTGTTTAGTGATGTTATATAATAGGTATGTGTGTGAAGCATTACTAGTCATGGTATTAATATGTATTAGATCATAGGTATGATGGTATGTTATGTGGTTACTAGTATATAATGATGGTCATATGTGTGTAGTAGATATATTAATATATATATATGTGGTGAAGTGACGTTTAATGTGAGTACTATGTGAAAGTAGGCGTAATATGTGTATATGTGATATATAATAAAGCCTAGGGCGATATGTGTGTGATATATGTAATATAATACTATATATCCAGGGGGGCACATATTTCCAGGATATCTTAACCTGTAATTTTTCTTTAGAGGTGTGAGTTTTGGTCTAAATAATATTTTTCCTCAGTGCGTGGTAGTGCGATGTAAAAAAAAATTATTTTTCATATATATAAAAAGAAAATCTAGTTTTTTGAAAGATTGAGCTTTCACGGAAATTTAATATTTTTAAATTTTCTTTTTCTTATTAAATTTAAAAAATTATTCAAAGTGATGTGTGTGTGTCCCATTGTTTAATGTATCTAGTTTTCATATATTTTTCATAACTTTTATCTAATTTTTTTAAGTACTTCTACTAATTTCTCGAAGAGAAAACTGAATTGATTGAGATTTATAAGTTTGTCTATACAGTGAGTGTTGTAGCATGTATGTTTGTACGGAACTCTGTAGGCTCAGTGAATTTTTCATTAAAAAATTAAACTGGTGTGCCGCAGAGTGAAAGGCGTTGACGTGGTATAGAAGATATCCCCATAGCCTAATGATTGGGGATCGGTTTTAATAAGGTATATTAGTATATATATAATTAGGGAATGTGAGTGTATATAGGGGTGGGTGTTAATGGTATCATACGGCATGTGGTACTGTTATATATATTTGTATTGTATTAGGATGCAAGCATGTGTGAGAGTTGTTAAAAACGTGTCTGTGTTTACATATGCGAGTGTTTATCTTTTAGTGATTTAATTAGTAGTGTTGTTTATATATGGTTATAAGTATTACCTATTACGGTGATATGTTGATTGTTGTTGTATGTATATTAGTGTTGATATAATATAATAGTTAAGGCGTAACGTATAGGTATTTATATAATATATATTGTGTCTGCAGAATATATATTGTGTGATGATGATGATGTTATATATCATATTATGATTGTATTAGTCCCTCAAAAATTAGTTTTCGCTTTGTGAGAATGATGATGCAGAAATAATATGAGTCAATGTGCTGTTTGATAGATCGCATCATTGTCACACGTACCCATTATTTTATCCAAAGTGTGTCCGGCTATCTGGACCTTCTATATACTACTATATATACTATACTATATATATACATAACTATATATAATTACCTACCTTATATATATACTACTATATATATATTATATATTATTCATATATATATATATATATAACTAATATAATTATACATATATATATATATATAAATACTATATACTAACACATTATGGAAAAAGTTACTTAACGCCCACACGGAACGGAGCCGGATCAACAAACAAATTTCCAAAATTTTTTGCCGTAGTGAAATTTTCTTTTTTTCTTTTTTTTTTTTTTTTTTTTTCTTTTCTTTTTTCTTATCTTCCTGTCTCTCAGAGGCGCGAAACTATCATACTATTACTTCTGAAAACGGTATTACACGGCCAATGTAGGCGGGGCTCAACCGAGCCGACGGCGGAACACAGGGGGGGAACGTTTTCCCATACCCCGTAGGGGAGGGGCGGGGAAACCCCCTCGACACCCAATACCAAAGAAGCCGGGGTTCCGGGAGACCCTCCCGGACGGGGGGGAAATAGTCTACCCCGTACGTTCCCGGAAGCGAGAACGACCCCACTTCTTGCCATCGGTGCGCGGTATACCCTGGGGTATTCTTTAATTTTACATTTTCCTACTAAAATTTTACCCAGGATTCCAAAACTGGTGATTAGATAATTCATTTTCCCGGCATTTGTTATGCTACTATCTGTTACCTGCTCTCTCTTGTTTGAGAAATAATGATTGTTTTTTTTTTTGTTTGTTTTTTTTTTCATTATCGACCCTATAACGTTCTATTATTTATGTGATATTCCATAGAGTAGTTCTACCTGTGAAATAAATATTTTATTTATTTTGGATATCCAGAGCTATCTACATGTTCCGTGATGGAGCGTTAAGTAAACTTTTACCTATATTATAATATATATAATATATTAATCTAATATATAATATAATATATATATTATTATATTATATTATTATATTATTATATATTAATATATATATATATTATATATAATTATATATAATATACTATATTAATATATATTATATATATATATATTATATATATATATATATATTATTATTAATAATATATATAATATAAATATATTATATATTATATATATTAACTATATATATATAATTATTTTACTACAATAAACGTATAGAAAGATATCACGTTCAATGTATCTAGTAAAAAACTGTGCACGTGTGCAATACATCATAAAATTATAATACAATATAATCGTCTATATATTGTCGATCAATGGCGTGGACAATTTATATATCTGCAATATGTAAAACATTTTCAAATAGGTTATTTTATAGCGGGGGGTGAGTTAGAGGGTAGCTCGTGGTGGGACAACAAGAGCAGTACTCCATCCATGTTAGGGAACGCGACTCAGATCCCAGGCAACACATTCCTATCTTGTAGAGTTTTCACCTAGGGTATTCGTTTAGTTTTTAAAAAAAAATATTCTAAAATAACATAATTATATAAAAAGTTTTTCTCTCTGGAAATGTGAATCGCCCAAACTCGAGTCTCACCAAATGTTAGATATAAAAAAACGACTTATTGGGCCAACTCTATCTAGACTGACTAGAACAATTTATTAACGTGGCAAAAAAAACAATTCTCTCAGACTCTCTCGATATATATTTCGACGTGCAGCATTATTTGATATCGAACCATTACACATATATGTATGAATGTTTGTGCTTTTATCCTCGCGGAGGCTCACGCTCGTGTATTAAAAGTTTCCAGGTTACATCTCAGTAAAAATAGTGTGTAAAAATCTTATTTTAGGCTTTTCTATTTTTTTTAACCATTTTGACCACATAGCGTAAAAATATCTATACGGGTTTCGCATTTACCATTTTGTTCTTATATATTTGCTTTTACCACGTGATATATGTGGGCCTATTCTGTTATGTTGCATTCTTATACGTTAGTTACATGACGGTGTGGTCATTTATCTTCGCTATAAGAGATGACTTGCAGATATAAGTATAATGTTTTATAAATGCGCATATATATATATAATGAAATGCTATATATCATTTTTAAATTTCTTTCGCATTTGCATATAAAGAATATTTTTAAAACTACAGAATTTATGAGATGTATCATATAAAAGTAGGTAGTATAATAATAATATGACATATGTGTAAGCTCATGGAAATACCTAAATATTTCCTTTTAAAAGATAGGATCCCATGGTATTTCATAGGATACTCACTTGATGAAACCTTTCCAGAAGAGTACTACAGTTATATATACGGATTAGCTATAAGCCCAAATGCAATCATAGAAAAGATAAATTAGATATATAACATCCGTTACTCATAATCACCCTAATAATATTATATATATACTATAATAATAATAACTAGTTAGAAAGGCATAAATTTTTGAATAAATAGATTCAATGAAAACTCTTAATTAGTGATATATATAAGTAGTGAGGATTATGGTAGTAATATATATATAATATATATATTAAAAATATATATACTACTTATACTCTTTGTATACGGTAAGCACATGACAGTATTATATAAATATAAGTACAGTGCACTCTCGGTTTAGGAACTGGGTAATGGTATATTAGAAGATATATCTCGATAGTGTGTAATGGAACTCAAGTGAGTGATATTTAGGTAAGGTGGATATAATATTATGGTAACTATAGGTGATAAATGTAACAGAATGTATATGTTGTGTGTGTGGTATAATATATAAGGTAGTGATGATGTATAATATCAATGATGTATATATATATATTACTGATATGTTAGTTCTTAATATATATTCTTTAATGGAATGTGATCACCATTCTATTATAGGTATTAATATGTATATTTTAAAAATATACTAATTACAAATGTAATGATTTTTATCACTATATAGATATTATAAAATATACTCGAATATATATAGTTGATATATATAAATTTTTCATAATAAAGATTATTCAATTAATGCATTACAACTGTGGTATTATCTTTATAATCGATCTGAAAAGTATATACAATGAAAAATAATACCATAACATTAATTTATTTAAGAGAAGGTTCATAAAAAAAACAAAGCCTGTTGGTGATATAAAATCCCTCGCGCAAGTAAGGAGTATCTATAGTGCTCGCGCATTCAGGAGCTTGTGGCACCTTCTCGGACCACTTTCTCCTCGTGCGTCTCTCTCTCTGCTCGTGCTCTCTCTCCTTCTCTCTCTCTCTACCTCTCTCTCATCCTCTCTCTCTCTCTTCGTCTCTCTCTATTAGGTATTGTATATATATATATATATTCTATAGTATAGGTGATATATTAGTACTCGTTTTATGCTATATATATATATTATATAATATACATATATATAGGTTGTATATCTGTGCGCGCGTATATATTATTATATAGCTCGTGTAGTATCTGTACTATAGGCTCGGCGGGGCTCCTAGCGGTTAAGTACGAAATTAAATACAGGCTCTCTTGTAAGGCTGGCTGTCGCAGTAATAGAGAGAAGCGTGCGCCAGAGAATAAACTCTCGCTTAGATACACCAACCTCAAGCCTCGATTAAAGTGGTTTGATCATAAATACATTTTGAATAGGCTCGTAGGTGGTAGTGGATAAGACTTCTCCTGAAGCGGCACAAAAAAATAAAATGGAATACACAACTAGATAGATAACTCAGATCAAAGGAACAAAATACATAGTTCAATAAAGATCTGTTGCATGAAATGACAACTCAATGCGCGCGAAATGAATAGACTAGAGATAATTCCATAGAACGCATACAAGTTAAATCTTAATACAGAGATACATATCGTCATATAAAATGAAAACAAAAGATTATATACAACTACGGAACCCGGGGGCGGGGGGAATTGAAACCACCACCTTGTATCGTTTGTTATCTGGTGAACAGAAGTTATTGCTAAGAATAACTAGTATTCAGCATATTCGCAATAAATGTCTTCTTAGTGTGAACAGCGCCGGTAAGCGCAGGCAGAAAATGACAGCAGTCGCAAAGAGCTCTCTAAGAAGAACAATGTTCAATTGGTTAAAAATACCTGTTTGGCTACGAAAGAGTGAATAGACAGCGCACAAGTCTCCTCATTAAGTTGAATAAAATACTAGTCATAATAGGTCAAAAAGGGAAGGCTCGGAGCTACAGTTAATGATATCCTCAAAATAATTAGAGTAATAATAATCCTAATCAATCACCAAATAAAATACATTTAATTAATGTATCAAATAATAATAATAATAATAGATATAATATACCTTAATAACTTTACTCAGATCCAAAATCAATATATTTGATAGAGAGAATCTTCTAACTTAATGTGACTACATATACTTTTTTCTCTTCCAATATGTTCGCAAATTATATCTTAATGCTTCATTATACACTCTATTATAGTTACATTATAACCTCGGCGTCTTGAATATACAGTTTTAGTTTTTAGTTAAATATAATACAACACTTACTGATATACATTTTCTGAAATGGGTCTACTATTGCAACACAGTGTTGTGCCCTTGAGCCCCAAATATAATACAATTATAATTAAATTTAAGATTTAAGTAATTGGTTTGTGACGGGATTGGACGCCAATACCTGAGGGAAATATTGTAATCCACTTACGAATATTAATTAAATGAGAATCGTTATCAATAAGGCAATGGTCAGGTCTAGCAAGAGGAATTATTATAACTATTCCACAAAAAATAAAATCTTCAAAAATCATACTATTAATAATAATATACTAGGTAGTAAACGGAGAATATAATCAATTTTTATGGTATTATTGTGTGTAAAAAATATTATGGTATTGAGAATCAATAGTGTTACAAATTGATGAAACAAAATAAAAAAAAAATAATAAAAAAAAATAAAAGCATAAAATAATATAAAAAAAAAAAAAAAAACTAAAAAAAATAAAAAAAGAGAGCCTATTTCTTAATAATAATATTGTTATATAGATAAATTACTGCATCACTAATGGACAGAATTAATAATAATCAGATGAATAATAATAAATAATAATAATATAATAATAATAATAATAATAATAATTAATAATCATAATCTAGATATACGTTAGAATAATATAAAAGTTTAAATTTCTTCCAATGTTTAAATATTATATCTTTGGATATCATATAGTTCCATGCTAGTCTATAAAATGTGAGTGGGTGTGAAAATAAATTATTATATGACAGAGCAGTAGAAGACATATTTACCATCAGAGTGGTTACCTGAATAAGATATGCGAATTAATAAAGAGAAATCCCGAGTTACACAGAACGTTGGAATCATACTCAAGAAGATAACGAGGGACTCGAGAGCTATATAGTGTCCATATACCTTAACTCGTCCTCGGACAAATTCTCTCAAAAGTGACATGATCCATTTGCTATAGGACTTACGAATCGACCGCGAGCGCCGTGCCCTTACCGCATAATACTAATACCTCGCAACTCACAGCGCGGGGTAAAACAGTAAAGACACTGGTCAACCAGAGTGTGAAGGTCACGCACTTTCCGATAAATGCCAGAGAAAGAGGCGAACTATGTGCGAGGTCAAATACCTTTAAGTCAACTAAGACCATGTTATCACTCTGCCCCTAGGATATCCCTCGTTGAAGGCTCTGCGTGACCAGACCTGAACCTCACTGCTCTGACTACAAGTGACTCGCTGAGAGTGACATATATTGGTATACAAGACGAATAGATTGTTCTGGAATTGCTCTCAGTGCGCTACAATTCCTCTCAACGCTTAAATAGTGCGTGTTGCATCTATTTTCCTATTCGTACGTGAGAAACAACAAAAATGATCAATCAACATAGATAAATACTCTAATTCACAATTATATAGAATCTATTTATACTAGCAAGATTACTGTGTATGTGTTAACGCAAGAATACTCCTCAGAAGTGATATAATGCGCCTCGCTTAGTATTAACGCGTGCTCTTCACCACTCAAACCCCGTCGTGTCAAGTATACTCCAATTATAAACATATTAAAATTTATATAACGAAATTCTGGTTCTATTTATTCTTTTAATTATTTATTTTTTAGCATTTTATACCTATATATCGTATAAAATTATATCAAGGTTTTTACCAAACACTGCATTCGTCATATATCTATTACATCATAGTCTTCCTCTGAGACAGGTGTCATATTTGCGAAGTACTAATGTGATTGTACGGATACGTCGAATTCAGTGTTGTTACCATTCTCTTTCTGTAATAAATCTATGTACTATCCAATTCTTCTGTAAAATTATTTATAAGAAAATAATATTACCTCGAATCATATCACTAGACTAACTCAAATATATAATATCCTTATATTTCTCTCAGAATGAACCGTTGGAAGGAGGAAATCTAAAAACTTTATATTAAAGAAGTCATAAGTGTGAATATGTGAGATGTCTCCATGAATGTAAGGAAATAATCTACTACTCATATGAAAGGATAATAATAATAATAATATAATATCTAGACATAATAATAATAAATAATAATAAATTTAAATTAAATAATAATATAATAATAAATAATATTATAATAA
This sequence comes from Trachelipus rathkii, assembly GCA_015478945.1. Taxonomy (NCBI): domain Eukaryota; kingdom Metazoa; phylum Arthropoda; class Malacostraca; order Isopoda; family Trachelipodidae; genus Trachelipus; species Trachelipus rathkii. Next base: position 33,649 of record JABUQX010056388.1, on the reverse strand, counting down.
TTAATTATAATATGTATCATTTTATAAGAAAAATATTTGAATAAATCATAATTATAATATTTAGAAATCATATTTAAAAATATAAGATTAATAATATAATTATTTAATAATTAATATATAAACTAATAATATAATAATTAAATAAATATAAATATATAAATATAAAATAGTAAAAATAATAATAATATATAATTAATTATATAAATAATAACCTAATAATAACCAATAAAGTTATCAACAGTTATAATAATAAATATGATTTATGAACAAGCATTATATACAATAAAGAGTTTAAACAATAATAATAATAATAGAATAAATATAATAATTATCATTAATAATAACATAATTATAATATAATAATAATTATAATAATTATAATAACAATTGCAAAAATCGTGTTAAATTATTTGTAATGAATAAATAATATTTATAAATTAATTAAATAATGAATTAAATATTTAGTTAACCTTTTCTTATATAAATAATACAAAAGTGATAAATATCATAGTCAATCTGTGCTAGAATTTAGCAGATTGTGGGTACTCTTTGCTAAGACCGGCATCTGTCTCAAGTGGTAGAGTGAGAAAACAATATAATTAATACAATTAAAAAGGCTCGTGATAAATTATATTGTAATGCGTCGAGTACCTTAGTATTTAAGTAGGTGGTGTTTCTCTATAATATTGTTATATATTACTTGTGATTGGTGAGACCGAAGTGATCAGAGATGGCATAAAATGGTGACTAATAAATACTAATTACAAAAGCAAAACCTCTTCTGAGTTTTTTTATCTATTTTGCCAAATTTTAGGGTGTGTGCTCGTTAACCCTGTAGGACTTCATGCAAGGAAATAAGTTTCTGAGTGTGTTGACGAGTAAGCACACCTGCAGTCGCTTAATAGAGTTTTTCTCTCTGTGTAAAGTCTTCAATAGCATTGAGTTGAAAGTGTTAAGCTGAATTTTGAAACTTGAACACTATGGTGCTGGCTTTTCTTTAGTTGACAAAATGGAGAACTTTGTATTAGTCTAAGACTCCCTTATAACAGATATTAATCTCGTTAATAGGGGTCCCCTTTGTGGACAGGTTTGTCTAGCGGTTATGGTTGAGCGAGAAATTTGCTTAGGCTCGCTCTCAAGACTCAAGTTGTAACGGTCGGAGTTTATGGTAATTTGCTGCTACAGTGGTCACTGAATCTCAGTTACTCGAATCTATTAGCGTGTTATGGGTCCGTGATTAAACCTCGTGCATCATTTTAGTTTTTAGAACAAAGGTTGTGTTGCATGGACTAAATCGAGATCTCTTGCCATCTTGCTAATGAGGTGAATATTTTCATTAATTTTATCATTAGCACACATGTACTACCTAGTCTTCTAACATAGGGCTATGTTTACTAATGATCTGTATAAATGTTCAATTTTTACGTGTACTGAATTATATATCCGAGTATTTTGACATGTGCTATAGATCCTTTGTACTGTTTCCTATTTCATTTATAATTTATTCATTTATCTCAATAGCTTCAGTGAAGTTGTGATCCTAATGATAAATATTATATAGATGTATTTATTTAAAATATTAGAGATCAAGTACTTGTAGCATCTATCAATTTATATAATATAATATTAATTTTGTATATAGGTGATACTACTCATGCTTATGCTTATAGAGAGTGATATCAGCATTTGTTTTATTCATTTACCATATCAAGATCTGGAAGTTTAATCAGCAAATTAAGAGAATGGAAAGGCGTCATATGAGTTGAATCAGTAGTCATATTAGTATATTATAGCTATTAAATAGAAACAGTTATGACCAGAATTGGCCCTGGGGTACGCCTGTTCGACTTGTTTAAAATTGCGATTATATATGAATATGGTGTGATATTCTCTTATGTTTATGTTAACTAATCTATAATTTGTAGATCTCTAAAAAATTTAAGTAGCTTTTAAACCATTTTAAGTTGCTCCGTATCATTAATCTCATATAGCCCATTTGTTAATACATTTAATTACTTGAAGTAATGTCTCAATGATCAATTCATGTCGATAAATGCTATATGTGAAATCTAGTTTATTAGTCAAGGTGAAAATGTCTTATTAATTCTATTGCTTTTTAGGTTCGTATTATAAAAAATTATGATTCAAGTATTCCGCGCATAAAAAATAAGATAATAGAGTACATATCAGTAAGTGTTGAGCTGTCCTTTATCTAAATCCAAACTGTGAGTCTGCTAGAGAATATTTAAATGATCAAAAGTATTGTGGGTGTATTCAACGATAATAATAAGATAAAATTATTTTTTCTCAAATTGAAAAACATATTCGTGAATAGAATATTAATTAATGTAATTTTAATAATTATATATATATATTAATAATATATATTTAATATGTATATATAATTATATTATATTTAATAAAGTTTATTAATAATTAATATTTATCTCATTAAGAAATAATTTTAAAGTTGTATGGGCTGGGCCCGTGTCGTATGTTTGACATCTATGCACTATAATTAATTAGGTATTCACTTACGTTAATAAAGTAAATACCTCAAAGTTGTAAAGGGAAGTAAAATTATTAATCTTTTTTTTAAAACTAATAGGTAATAAACTACATAGGACAGTTATAACCGCTATATAAATAGCTATAGATGGCAGGTGAGTATCGTGTATATATATATATATAGGTCTCTCTCGGCCCACGGTGATACGATACATGGCTTCAATAGTAGAAAGATTTTCTCTCCAATTTTTTCTCTCCGTGACTTCAAGATCCTATTACTGTCTCTCTCCGTGCATTCTCTCTCTCTCTGCCTCCCTCTCTCTAGGAGGATATAAATATAAATTATATTTAATTTTTATCAAATATTTTCCGAACGAAAATGTTTTAACCAAATAAAATAAAAAAATAAAAAAAAAAACACTCTTATAAAATTTTTCTAAGCTAGATTCATAATATTAATATATAATTTTTGATCTAAGTTGGAGTCAGGGTTCTGTAGTTGATTTTACAGGGATGGTTCAGCAAATTTAGACACTACTGACCATATAATTTATATATAATAATAATAAATATACTGATTTATATATATAAATATTAATATATTAATTACTAATATATACTTAATTAATATAATATATATATAAGATACTTGAGTTATCCCTTAATCTAATAAAGTTTTCTTAATATTCTAAGTCCTTTAACCAGATTAAAACATGGTAATTTCAAGTATTTTATTTTTCTATTCATATTCAATTTAATAGTAATATTTTATTTAATTTCTACTTGTATTTATTTTATTTATTTTAGTATAAATATTTTCTTTGTTTAAAATTTAATAGTATATATTTTATTATTTATAGTTTACTTAAACATAGTATTTATTAGCATAGTATTGTAAACAGTTATTATAATATATTTAACTCCTTAATATTCACAAACTTCATCTTCCGCTCTATTATCGATTATAGCACAATCTGTCACCATTTTAATATATTAAAAGTGTATTTAGATGGCGATTATTCTTACATTTTTATTTCAATTTTGCATAAATACGTTACTTATATATATCATTTTCATTTACCTTTAACCAATTTCGCAAAATAGAGAATTTATACTACGTATTAATAATTTTATGAAATAATGTAAAAGAATTCGAATCGTTATCTAATTGTTACCTCGTGCGTAAGCGACGTAAGCTCCATAAGTCCACATAAGTGATAGAAGTCGTAGCCTTTATAGATATATATATATATATATTTATATTTATATATATATTATACTAATATACCTATATATATAATTATATATATATATATATATTATATATATATTATATATATATTAATATTATACTAAATAATATATATAATAATATATATAGATAATTATATAATAATATATAGATATAATATATATATATAATAATAATATATATATATATATATAATATTCATGTACGTGAACGCTCATAACTGATAGTACTTGTATAAAAAAGATACTACTAAAACAAGGATACTCTATATTTATCTATATCTCTTATTTTATTATACATGTGATAGAATAGTATTTTAAATTACCTATTTAGTTCGATCTATTACCTTAATATAGAAGAAGACATACGCATCAATTCTCCCTATTCTTCTCTTACCTAACATACTCTTTCCTAGACAACTCTCTCGCGAAGTCATTCTCTGAGAACATAAGTAGAGCCATATTGTTGACAGCTGTGAGAAGATAGGATAGGATAGGTTACAGTGAGCGTCAATTTTAGAAGTCTCGAGATTATGATATGTGTATATAATAGAGATATAGAGATATAGAGAATTATAAGCAGAAAATAGATTAATAGAAAATAAATCTCAGGAAATTTAACAATAAACAACTCAAAGCGGTACAGGCGATTAAATATTACAAATATATTATCTAAAGTTCATCATTATAATAGATTAATAGACTCTGATCCGTTCTAAAAAAAAAAATAACAAAGAGAAAAAACAAAAAAAAAATTCTTTTTTAATAATAACATAAATTAATCAGGGCCGGTAATCATGAATTAGTAGAGTATCCTATATTTTAAGTAGAACTATATATTTGGATTTTACTCAGATAAAATTAAATATATAAGAATCTATAAAATTTTTGTACATTTTTACATCACTATAAGGATAATACCCCAAGAGAGTTATACTCCGCATACCATATGGTACTAGAGAAGTCGGTGGTTCATCTCGGGCACTTCCGAGGGTAAACTACGGTAATAGATAATTAAAGATACTAATATTCTCCTTCCTGCAGTGTGAGAGAGTTCTATACCGTGAGGTGATGAAATAATCCCCGTCTTACTTTGGGTTTGTCTGCGGTGAGTTCTCCGCCCCTTCTCCTTTACGGTAGGTATGTAGAAAACGTTATCCCCTAATGTAGTTCCCCCGTCGGCTCTCAGAAGTACCCCCTTTACATCTGACTCGATGTTATAATACCTCTCTATTTAAATCAACCATTAAATAATATATATGATGCTCGATGTGATAGCTAAGCACATATTGCCTGTGTACTACTATATATATATATATACTATACTATATAATTGTAGTTTATGTCTGCTGTATGATGTGTATTTTACTGATATATTATTATATATATTACTATATAATTATATATATATATATAATATTATTAAGTGTTAGATTATTTTGATTGTATATAGCTAGAGACTGCTCTGTCTCTTTGCATTTGTCAAATGTTCAAACATTGACTAATAACAGAAAAAATAAATAGTATTTTGTAAGACAACATATAAGTTTAGCTAACTTATCTACATCAAAACCCCTATTCCTAATTTACCCTACTAATATTAAATTTAACGATAGTGAATCAAAGAATGCGGGAATAGAATTGTGAGGGGGGCTTACTTTCATTTCCATTCCCCTAATCTTTTAACCTTATTTACCTTAAATACCCCCACCGCTCTTAACTTCGTCTCTCACTCGCTCTCCGCGCGATAAAAAAAAGAATTGAGCATTTTATATAACCCCACATTAGTCAGTTGTGATTAATGAACTCGTAATATTTGAGAGTTGTGTATCATCTCTAATGGACAATAATATATATACGTTCTATTTAACATATGAATAAAGTATTTTAGCAAGGGTATTTCTTCAAGTCTCGTTCGCGAACAAATCAGCATATACTTTTCTTCTCTTCTCGCTGTGTGTATGGTCCGTTTTATACGTAGATTTGTGGGTAATAAAGAATCGTATAGAGCATGCACTTCTCATATTTATTTTTTTTTTTTTTTTTTTTTTCTACAGTTTCTCGTAGTTAAAGATTTTCAACAATTTGCTCAGTTAGGTTATACTCAAATCTCAAATGTATTCCTCTTTTCCTCTATTGATAGCTTAATATGTAGGGTTTAAGATATGGTATTGAGTGGCTTATATTATATATACTCTTCTATTAAGGAGTAGCTATATAGGCTCTAATATATATATTATATATATAATATATATATATTATATATTAATATATTATATAATATATAATATAGTAATATATATTATTTAATATATATATATATATATATATATATATATATATATATATATATATATAATATATATATATATATAAATTATATATATATATCATATATATTATATATATATATATATAATTATATATATATATTTATATATATAAATAATCAGAGCTGGGCGCGCCTATAAATTTTTTTGAGTGCGCTACTTAGCGCCTCTAATATAGCGTGCACTTATGCCGCCGGACTCCTTTAGTCGTGCATATAGCGCTCACTAATTGCGCCTATAGTTATTAGATTTACAATTCAAATTGCCGACCTTAGCGCCTATGCGTCCTAATATGCGTGCCTTTGCTGAGCCTTAACGATACTATTTCGCGGTACTTAGTGGATGGTGGTTCTCGCTTAAATTTATATGCACAAGTTAAACTTTAGTGCGATTAATAAATAGAGCCATTTGCTATTTATTAAAGGAATGAAATAAACACACTATTACTTATTAATTTTTGAATGTTAAAACACCTGTAGTAAACTAATATTCTACACGTCTTAATTTCCTTGTGATCATGTTTTCCCCCAGGAGGTTCAGCCGAGCGCTGAAAAAAATCAAAATCTGTTCTGCAGTTCCGTAGTTGCCACCCTCATTTATAATAATAGAGAACTTACTGAAAACCATGTTATAGTATATATATATTTAATATTATATTATTAATATATATATATATATAATATATATATATAAATTAAATATATATATATATATATATATATTATATATATATATATATATTATTATATATATATATATATATATATATATATTAATATATATATATATATAATTATTATTTATATAATATATATATATATTATATATAATATATATTAATATATTATAGTTTTACTCAACTGTGGTTTTTAATATATGATACCAAGTGTTTTACCACTGCCCATGAAGTGCTCCTGAAGTAACACCGGAAGAAATGCTTGTTCCTGTTTCATAGGCATTGCTATATAATCACAGAATTGCTGTGGCTTTGTACTTATAGTCTCTACGTACTACTGTTATAATAAAATTTGTTGTCTGCCTCATATGCAGTACCTTTTGCTAGCTACGAATTGATAGTACGCCATAAGGTCGCATAGGCGTCATAGTGCGCAATCTTGGTGGCGCATAACGCTCCAGCTTCTGATTAATATTTATATTATAAGTATATATATATATATATATATATATATATATATATTATATATATATATATATATATATATATATAGTATATAATATAATATATTAATATATATATATATATATAATATATAATATATATATTAATAATATATATAATAATATTCATATTAATATAATATATATATATATATAATATTAATATATAATATATATATTATAATATATTATAGTATATATTATATAATATAAATATTTATTAATATATATATATATATATACTATAATATATATATAGTATATATATATATATATATATATATATATATATATATATATTATAGTATATATATTATATATATATATATATAATATTATTAATATAATATATATAGATACACCGATTAGTCGATTTTAATATCGTTATAAGTTTCCTGAATGAATAGATAGATAAAAAACTATGTTAAAAGGCCTATAAAACACGATCAGACAGAAAAATATTCTCGCAACATTTTTAAAATAATTTATTTCATCAATAAAATCTTACTACTCAATACGCAATATTAACATTTCTAACAAATGCTGTCCTAGCCCCTTTTTATGTCTTCAATGAAATTTGGCTCTAGTTCTCTCTCTCGAGACCTTTTAAAATAGAAATATAGGGGCTTGAATCTAAAATTTCAAATCTTCTAAGGAAATTTTAATGTAATTTTGAAAAAGTGAGTTTTGATTTATAGTATGACAATGACCGTGATAAAAGAATTATTATACAGTGTGGCAATAATGGGAAATTTTTATTTATTTATTACTCTCTTTCTCTCAAAATTTCTTCTCAAAAAGAGTGTTTAGCCTAGTTTTGTGACGTAGCTGTTGGCGACCAAACAGAGAGACAATCTTTGTCAGCTCGACTTTTCTCATAGTGGTGTGGTGCAATAGTTAGGCTTTACTCTGTCTAAATATGTTTACTTGTGTGACATTCCTCTCCACACAATGCAGAACGCACTCTCATTTATGTCCTGCATCTTTGATTTAGTGAACTCTTATGTTTTGTTTATTAATTAGACTTCTGTTTTTTGGACTTTGATGAGAAAATTAAATGGGTCACTAAAGTCAATTCAACTGATTAGTTATAAACAAAACACTTAATTCAGAAATTTAAATTCTACAAATGCATTTTCTAGAATATGACCCTGATTATTAAAACTAGGCTCATAAACCCACAATAAATTGAACCTCAATACAAAGTGAAAAATCTATATTATCTCACTATAGTTAAACTCAGTTAAATTTTACAATAGATAAGATAAAAAGGTGTCATTCTATAAAATATATGGAACTATTATGTTTTCAACAAACTTCCTTTCAATAGTTAAATAAAACTTTTGGTATTATATTTATATTAAATTTTTTAAGTCATTTACTCCCCGATAATTGTTCGTTAGCTTTAATTCAGTTGATATTTTCTCTATTCTTTCTAATATGTTTTATATATTATTGTGTTTAAAACATATTGACTCAAGTTTAAACATAATTGAAATTTATGACATCTATTAATTGATAGCATCTCCCAAGCAAACGAAGGGCTTTAAGAGTATCACAGGATGAGCCTGCCTTGTGGAATACCAATTTATTATATCTTTGATAGTCAGTAGACTATATTTATATATATATAATATATATAATATATATATATATTATTAATATATATATATATATAATATTATATATATATATATATATATATATATATAATATATATATATATTAATATATTAAATAGGTATTCATATATATATATATATATAATATATTATAATATATATATTAATATATATATTAATATATATTATATATATATATTATATATATATATATATTATGAGGGTTTAGTCAATTATATGTGACTAATGTAGCCGAAGTCAAATTTTTTTCTATAATTTACGTTTTTGAAACATAATGTATATACACATTACGCGCCGTATTGAGTAGTAGAAAAAAATGATTGTACTTTTGGCGAAGCTTGGTAAAGAATTCGTATCTGATCCAAACAAATATTTATTATTTATCTTTAAATAACGATTATATCTCGATTATTTACGCTCTCAGATTCTAAGTTATAAGCGTGATACTCTGAGAAAGTTATACTCCAAACAAACTCCTAACATACTACTATGTAATTACCAAACTCAACAGATTATTTGGTGTGTAAATAAGGTTATCTTAGTAATGGAGTGGTGATTCATATGGTTATGGAAAGTAGACTACCTCGTGTGCCCTCGCACTTCTGTACTCGCGTTTCGGAATTTTGCGGGGCCGGCGCTAGCTATAATTAGATAATAGGCGCGCATATAAGTACTCTCCAAAAACTCAATATAGGCTTTTCTTACAACTAATAATTCCTCTTTTCAGATACATAAATATGGTTTAAATTTAATTTAGAAGGTTTATCTCAAACTTATTACAACTCAATTATGTCTCCTCTCTCATAATTACTTATATATAAATAGGTAATACATATACATTGATATATTTTTAATATATCTCAGAATAATATTGATTTAACGTGTATATATACAAAGTAATTATAAATTAGCATATTACGCAAAATATAAGTTTGTAACTCTCGTTCTAGAAAAGAAAATATAAGATTTATTTTGTCAACATATTCCTTCGGTAGTTACATCTCATATATATATAAAATAATATGGCTTAAAAATATCACTTCAGTTATATATATATGAGTATCACATACCTCACCACTTGCAAATAATAGTTTAATTGTTAACATTTGATTTATAATTTACTATGATAAATATACATAAAAATTAAATTCTAAAATATTAGATAAAAATTATATAACTATATTTATTTAAGTATTAATTATTGTAATAATTATTATATATATAATAAATAAGTGAATAAATCTCTCATAATTGAGAAATATATGACAAAATGTAAGTATTTACACAGAAAGCAATAATCTCAAAATAAAAGATAATAGTTGATCTATTATACCTCATATTAAATATTTGTCAGCTCATACACACACACACACATCACACTTATATATAATATATAATATAATAATATTATTAATATTATATATATTAATATATATATATTAATATATATATATATATATAAAGATATCTTATTTAAATAAATTAAACTGGGAATAATTTAATATTTTAAACTAATTTCTTGAGTATAAAATATTTACCTTTGTATTTAAATATATTTACTTTTAAATAAAATAAAATATACATTAATATTTTATAACATATTATATATATAATATATTTCCTATTTTTCCGAATTTCGTTTGATTTAATATTATTAATTTCGAATATTTTATTGTGTTTATAAAACTCTCGGAAAAATTAATTTTAATTTGGCCTCAATTTTAGTTTGAAATCATAAAATCATAGTAAATACCCAAAAAAAAATTGATTATATTTAGGTATAATTTTTATATATATATTTTATTATGCAGCTATAATTACAATTTATATAATCAAAGGAAGTTAATGGTGAATTAAAATTATATATTTATATTTGTTTGTTTATTATCCCTCTATTATTTAGTGTAATTTTACAGTTAACCCCTCCGGTAGAAAACCCCGGTTTTCCTGATTTTTGGCCGGGGCCGGTGAGTACCGGGTACCGCCTGGAGGTCACGGGGCCTGGGGCCTAACTCTGTGTATATTATTACAAAATGAGCTCATAGGATTAAAAGGTAATATCAAGATTATAGAGTAAATATTTGAATTTAAAATAAAAAACAGTGTATTTGCTTTTCCGAACATTATAAATTCAAATGTAGTAACGGAACAAGAAAAATTGTTATATTTCTTCTGATTTTTCTTTTGTTTTTATATTCTATACGTTTTTATTTATGTAAGATTCAAATATTGTTTTAGTTTTCTCTGGGCATCGACTGTTTTTGTGTACGACGGCCTAGGATAAGTATTTATATGGCATTCCCATTTTTTATATGAGTGTAATTACCGTTACATAAAAATAATAAAATATTTTATTTTTTGGTTTCTTCTGAGTTTAAGCATGTTTTTTTATTCAGTTTTCTTATAATAGTAGATTATTATCAAATTATGTTTTTAGTGATTTTATTCTATATATTAGCATCGACCGTTTTTGTGTTATACTGAACGGCAGGATAAGTAATTTTTTATAATTGGTCGATCTCTAATTTTTGTATTAATAGGTGGTTATAACTCTACCGTTTACAAAAAATAATAAATAAATAAATAAATGTTCTTTTTGAGATATATTTTTATTTAGTTTTTTATTCAGTTTTATTAACCATAGAGTATTAAAATCCGGGTTTTGTTAAACTCTTGTTTATCATTTATAAGTTATAAAAATGGCAAAATTTTACTTTGTGGACTTTACTCATATATTATTTGCTATTTAGCGTACAACGTCGCGCGGAGAACGGCAAACCTACAGAGGAACAAAAATTAAGTATTATTGGAATATCTCGGGGCACTCCTGCGAAAATCGTGAAGTGAGTGGGTGAGTTTTTATATCTCTATATAATGTTTTATATATATAAATATATTATAAGAGTAGTGACAGAGAAATAATATGTTTTCATATATAAGGATTTTCTCCTCTCATTATGTGTGTTGTGTGACTCTCAGAGATCGTATGGGTTAGTGACAAGCACAGGAGTGGCGCACAAATATGTATTTCAGCTCTTCTCCTCGTTCAGTATCCACGGTGGTGTAAGCGATGAGATCTCTGCCTCGTATATCGACCCTTCGGCCAGTCTAATTTTTGACGGGTATTTTTCTCGGCATATCGTTATTCTCCTATTAGGTGTGTAATAACTCTACCCTTCTAAGTGTTTCAGAAAAGGATAATATATATTTTTATATTAAATGTATTATTTCCGTAGCATGTTTTTTATTTGATTTTTATTCAAGTGATGATATATAGGCAAATAGCAAGATATACAACAATAGAATATTAATAGAGAAATTTATAACATACATAGCATACACCGATATATATTGTAATGTATCCACGATGAGTGCCTCTAAGAATTTGTCCGACTGATTCTATTAAACCTCATATAAATATTGCTCATAAATGAGAAGATGGCTCTAATTTATACTGTAAGTGAATGTTCAAATCTGCTCTCCGAGTCGTATCGCTACGTGAGGTACCCAACGCGCTCAAAATTATATTCGTTGCATTGCTAGTGAGGAAAAACACCTTATAAAACATATTTGGAATTCTTGCATAAAAAACTGAATAAAAACAAAATTAAAAAAATCGGTATAAGAAGAAAAGAAATGTTCTAAATTATATTATTTTTTTTTATTAGCTAACTTGATAACCTACTACATTCATATAAAATTCTAATAATATATTTTACTTTACCTTGCTCCTATCAGTTTAACGTATAACACAATAATAAAACGGTCGATGCTAGATAAAAACTAAAAACATATTATTTTTGGTTATATATATAATATATGCTCTGCATAAAAAACTGAATAATAATAAAGAAACAATAAATAAATTAATCAGAAAGAAACAATAGGAAGAAAATCTTTTTGTTTACATTGATAAATGGCCACAGTTTACCTAAATTTGTTTCAAAAATTCATTTGAATAATTATCAATGCAATTTTTTGAACCAATTTAAAGGTAAACGTTGCATTTATCAAATTTTTTAGATTTAACAAGTAACAACTCTTTGTGTTTAGATTTTTTTTTTTTTTTAATATATTGCTACTATATGATACTAACAATGAATTTCAGTGTGTAACGGACATGATTCAAAAAAAAAAAAGTTCGAAATATTTTAAATAATTTTTTTAAAAATCACATTTATGCTAAATATTTCTTTTTAAAATTGAAAAATCTCGAAAAGTACGACCCACTTACAGAAAAAACCAATTACATCATTTTTGCGAATCCAGCGTATAAAGCCACGTATATATATTAGGGGGGATCGAGCCGACGGGGGACAGAGAGGGGGACGTTTCCATACCCGTAGGAGAGGGGCGGAGGAACCCCGGAGGGGGGGGAAATTAGTCCTACCCTGTCGTTCCCCGGTAAGGCCGAGAGACCCCCGACTCCTGACATCTTTGCCGTTTACCCATGGGTATTCCTTTAGTTTGAAAACACCCAAAAAATAAAAACAAAATATTACCAAAAAAAAACCTGTTTAAAAAAATTATTTAAAATATTTCGAACTTTGGAAGCATGTCCGTTACCCACTTAAAATTGATTGTTAGGATCATATACTAAGAAATATATTAAAAAAACACAAAAAAAAATCAAAACTGACGGAGTCGTAAAACAGACTTAAAGGTCATATACTGTATAATATATATATATATATATATATATATATTTATATATATATTATATATATATATATATATATAATATAATATTATATATATTAATATATTACTGATATCGATTATATATATTTTGATATATCGAATATCAAAGGTCAGACGAAAGGTTCAGTTTTACCGAACTTTTTATTCTACATATATATATATATAATATATATATATATATATATAATATATATATATATATATATATCATATATATATATATATAATATATATATATATATATATATATATTAATATATATACTCGTGTTTTTTTGAAATGTTTATTTGAATGGAATTGTTTTTTGAAGCAATGAAAAGTGAAAATAAAATTATTACGCTAAAAATTAAATGTTTACGGTTTAGGTTAGTAAGGGTTAAGTTTAAGTTACGTTAGGTTACATAGATTTAAAATAAATAATTAGACTTGTTTTCTTCAATATTTTTAAAGGTGTGAAGCTCTTTTATTACAATAAAGTTTTTATTTTATTTTTATTCAAATAAATATTATATCATTTTCGGCGGGCGTTAGTCTGTGCGAATCGATGATGGTAAAGAGCAGCTGCGAAGTCCGCGAGGCAATACATATGTGCTCGCACCATCCCACACTAAATCTTTACAGCAGACCGCAAAACACACAATAAACACACACAACACAGCGACTACCATCAACTAATAGTTACGACCAGACACAGCAGCACCGCGATACTATTTACACGAGCGAATTCACACACATCCATATACGAGTAAGCAACAAACACACTATCGAACAACTGAGCAAAGTATACGTTAATTTTACTAATATTACTTAACGCAGTGTTAGATAAACATTAAATATTTTATATGTATTATATTAGATATATGTACATAGTGTATTTATTATATATTTCTATATTATTATTTAAGTCAACTAACTAGCTGTGTGCTTTTAATACTAGCTAAGCGTCATTTTTGACTAAATATTATCTCTACGCTGGAATAACTCATCTCAGTGTATAGTTCAGATAGGCATTTTGGCTGCTGATAAAAATAGTCTGCTTAAATATATATATATATTATAATAATATATTATATATATTTATTATATATATTAATATATATTATATATATATATTAATATAATATATATATAATATATATATATTTATTATTATATATATATGATACAAGTTTAATACTTTACTAGCAATCAACACTCGTGGAAACGGTATAATATATATATTGAGCGTTACATAAAAAAAATAAATAAATACTCTACAGGTGTGACAACTATAAAATCCAATAAAATAAAAATGATTCTAGAGTACGATAAATGCATAATTTTTATTTTTATATTTTATTACTTTATCACAAAGATCTTGGTACTCTTCTCTCACTGTTGCTTAGTTTAGGTTAAGTATAGTAGATTTAGGTTAGGTAGGTTTAAAGTTAGGTTTAGGTTAGGTTAGGTTAAGTTAGGATTAGGTTCAATAATAATAAAAAAAATATTTACATTATTTACCCTTATATTATATATTCTATTATATTATATGTATTCATAGAGGCTTAAATTCTATTATTAATCCAATTTTTTTTCTTCATCAGTACGTGCTTCTCTCGTGCTCCCCGCTTAAATTAGAGTAATAAAATAAACATTACTCGTATATATATATATATATATATATATTATATATATTATATAATATATATATATATTAATATATATATATAATATAATATATTAATATATATTATATTATATATATATATATATATATATAGTATAATATATTATATATATATATATATATATATATATATATATATTTAATATATATATATTATATATATAATATTAATATATATATTATATTATAATATATATTTATATATAGCTCTATAAGTTATATATAATTAGTGTGGTGTTATAATGGTTTAAAACTACACTGCGATGTTCATCTTGAAATGACTACTCAATAGAAACAGCGGCATAATGAGGAATATCATTATTGATATGTGGTGAGTTCTGAGGGTTAACATCTTTGTGCGTGTGATAACAGATGTAATTAATAGAATAAACAGAAGAGAGAACGAAGATATATATCAATATATTCATTATTGTCAATATAGTAATCTCAAAAAAAGGGTGAACAATATTACACATTCATCACGAGGTCACTATCGTACTATACGTGTGAGTAGAGAACTCTCTATTGAAAGGATACTTTTACAGTTATATGAAGTAGATATGTGTCATATATAAAGAAAGTGAGAATCAAACGATATAGAGTAAGAGAAAATAATTGTAGACTAAATATGTCATTATCGTAATCAAATTAACTCGCATATAGAGAGATCCTATATTGTAAGACCTTTTTATTGAGTTACTTCTACTTTAATAAATATAAATAGAATTTCTATTATAATTATGCTTTTTTTATATTTAATCTATAAAGGAATTACTCCCAGGGTATATAGTATATATACCGCACCTCATAGTGATGGTCAGTAGTATAAGCCGGGGATCTCTCTCTAGGCCTATCCGTAGTGAAACTTAACGGTAGGTTAGGACTAATTCCCCCCCTCTCCGGGGAGGGTCTCCACTGATGATACCCTACCGCTCTTTTGTATATATATATATTGTAGGTGTTATGAGACTACGGTCCACAGTCATATTTTATCCGGTCAGCAGAAATTATGCATTATGGTGATGGACATTAAAATTTAAAATATATCTGACAGATCCATATAACGATTGGGTGTATAAAAAATGTATTTGACAGGCCTGTATGTCGATTGGACATTAAAAAAAATATGTGTTGTTTGTATTGTTAATTGCGCATATCTCTGAATAATAGACAATTTAGATGATTTCATTAAGTCAAATAAATTGAAATATCATTTTGTATTCAAAGTTTAATAAAATAAAGTGTTTGAGTATAAACCCGTGTGAAAGCTTGTTAGGTATATGTTGAAAAAGGGAAATAGGTGGTCGAGGGCTGACGAAACTTGTTCGCAGACAGCGCAAGCATCGGTTATGAGTAGTGATGTATCGGATGTCAAAATCTGAACATCCGCGGATGCGGATTAAGATGCAGATTTCTCCAATTCTAACGTTTAACAAGAAAATATATATATATATATATACTATATATATATTATATATATATACTATATATATATATATTAATATTTATATATATATATATACTATATATATAATTATATATAAGATTATATATATATAGATATATATATATATATAATATATATATATATAATATTATATTTAGTGGAACTCTCAATATTCGTATTAATCCGTTTCCTGAGGGAAGGATGAATATTGAAAAGGAAGAATATCAAACGAATTTTTCCATCAGGGAATTTAACTAAAAATGGTTTGATCCGTTCCCAACCCCGAATTTTGCCTATCTATTCTTAACAGAAATAATTTTAATTCTAAAATCGAATCTCGGAGATCTTCTGCAAGGCACATTTCTCACCGCTTCTCTTTTTTTGTTTTATCGTCACTGCACTTTTTACGACCCATGGTTACTTACAGTTACTTTATTAAAAAATAAATGTTAAAAACTAGTAAATATTTATAAAAGAAATAAAGTATTAAACAAGAGTTAATGTTCGCACTTTCACTCCACCGCTCAAGACTAGCCAACTAACGATCAGCTGACTCGCCAACCACATTGGAGCGAATATCAAACCAAAACTTCAAAGAAAGCTCAGGAAGAAATTCCAAAAAAGACGAATAATTGGAGTGACGAATATTGGAGTTCCACTATATATATATATATTATATATATTCTAATATATATATATATATATATATAATTATATATTATTCAATATATTATATATTATACTATATATATATATATATATATAATACGGTATAGTTTATTATATATATATATAATATATATATATAATATATATAATATATATATATTTATATATATAGTTAATATATATCATTAGGGTGACCGATACAAAAATTATGTTTTGGTGAATTTTGTCAAGTGGAACCCCACAAAGGATAGCCTCTCCAGATTTTAAGGTAGGTTAAATTTTGGAGCCACGATTAGGAAGCATTGTGAACCCGTGTCGTTGTGGGCTCCAAATACAAAAAACGCGTTTTTCGGGCGGACTAAGCGACGTTTTTGGGGCCAGTATCCTCCGGTAACCCCTTCATTATTTTCTTCGATGAGTTTATGTCTCATAATTAAAAGGCAATTATTATTGTAACTACATTTATGATTCTATGATTCATTATTTCTACTCTAGTCGATAATCCAGCTAATAACAGACGTCAATTCATTTTATCATCAAACTTCATGTAATTTAGATATTTAAGGAGCGTGTTACATTTCGTATCTTTGATACTTTTGTTACATTTTTCGAAACCATTTATATACTTGTGCAACATGTCAAAGCTAAACTACACATTGTATGGTTTAACATGCTAAGCAGACCATGGCACCCAAAGGTTTGTCAATATCTTGCACAAATGAGAGGAAAAGCATTAGCTAATGTAAATACCAATTATGCACAGCACTACAATTTGCGTACTGTGTGTGAAATTGAATCTAAGAGATTTAGCAAGAATTACCATACAAGGAGTTTTTCTTTTTTCTGGGGAAAAGCTCGGATTTCCTAACCAAAACTGTGAAAGATTTTCTAGTTACGTAATAAATTAGAGAAACTTCACGCAGAGTGGAGGAATGTACAAAAGGACCAGTATAAACAATCAGAAGCTGCAAAGAACAAAATCAGAGAGTTCGCCTCAAAGGTAGATGATATCTTTGATGTCGCCCATCAAGATGCCTTGGCCATGATGAAATCAGAAGAAGACAAGGAGTTTCTTTTGAAACAAAGGGAAAGGGTCGGCCAGGCTCTATGCTTGGAGTTGATCTGAAGTTAGCTCGAGCTGAAGAAAGAAAACTACAAAAGGAACTTGCGAAAATGAACGAGCATATTCAAGCGG
The DNA here is from genome assembly GCA_015478945.1 of Trachelipus rathkii. Classification (NCBI taxonomy): domain Eukaryota; kingdom Metazoa; phylum Arthropoda; class Malacostraca; order Isopoda; family Trachelipodidae; genus Trachelipus; species Trachelipus rathkii. The sequence continues at coordinate 15,060 of JABUQX010056388.1, read as the reverse complement.
AATGTTTATTCGACATAGGTAAGATTCTTTTATTTTGCTTGAATATTGATCTTTTGCTAGGTACGTTTACGTCCTCTGGTTCTATTGTTTAGTTTTTACAAAAAAGCACCAACAAAACAAGATAAGCCAAGTAACTTAACTATTTTCGATAATAATTGGTCCCTTTTCTTCTCCTTTCTTTTCTTCTTCAGAGATTGACGATGAAGAAGATGAGGACAGTGATGAAGAGGAAAACACATGCGTTGAAGATATCGAGGATGATCTGCCAATGGACGTTTGTACTTCTCAAGAAACCGAGGAACTTTCTGGACCATCTCAAAGCAAAAGGATGAAGCATGGCGTTAAGGAAATTTTAACCATGAAACTCTCTCTGTTGTTGGATCGGTGTAAGGTATCTGACAGAAATGCCACACGAATACTCATAGCTTCCATAGAAAAGCACTTGGGGAGAATCCTGAGGAGTTCAAAATTGTCAAAAACCACCATCCATGAAAGGCGAAAGTATTCAGAGAAAAATAACACCGAGAAGATCTTGGAACGAATGTATATATACCAGAGAAGGAAGCTGTGTTATTCATGGGACGGAAAACTTTCACCAGACGTTCTAAAGGACAGAGCCAGAAAGAACGATTAGCTGTGTAACTTCTTTGGTGAAAAATGAAACAACTGCTAGGGAAGTTCCATAGCACACACAGCACTGAGGCTGAAGAAACTAGGAGCGGCTCTGGCCTTGTTGTATGAGTGTCTCGAGGAATGGGCGTGTCTCCATACTGATCAAGGAAATGTGTTTCGGGACACCCACGTTGCATCAGACACAGAAGGCTCCAAAGGGGCTTAGTACAATTTTTGGGAAAACATCTTGGGTAAAGAGCTGCTTTACCTAGCTTGCCGCCACCATAATCTTGAAGTCATGTTGAGAGATTGTTTTCGAATGTAAGTTCGGATCAACAACTGGGCTAAACCCGATATATTCAAGAGATTCCAAAATGCATTGGCGAAGCGCTCAACAAGAAAAAATATGACTCGGGTATCATCAAACGTAATTGTTGAAAAGCCCCAACATTCTTACCTTCTCGAAGTAATTCGCCAACATAACTTGCGGATTGTAACACTCAAAATCACGGATCAAACCAGAGACGATTTACAGGAGCTCTACAATTGGTATTGGAATGTTAGTAGAAGAATAATGGAACGGAGTTTGAATTTAAATCTCCAGGTGCCATCAATCATGCCAGGTGGATGGCCAAGGCCATCTATTGTTTGAAGATATTTCTATTCCGCGGACAATTCAAAACTGAGTCATGAAGAACAACGTGCTTTAGGAGCGTCTTATTTTCTCTTTAGAATGTATTGCAAAGCATGATTCAATGCCCACAAAGCCACACTTTGGCTCTACAAGCAAGACTTTGACTCTTGCCGAAGTTGTCTGGACTACAGGAGATTGAAAAAGATATCTCTGAGAGAGCTCTGGTGAAATTCCAAAACATTTGTGGGATTTTCATTGAGAATTGATAGCCCTCGTGTTCTTTGATTCCCTCAATTTCAGACGAAGAAAAATCGGAAATGGCGAACAAAGTCCTAAATGACACCGAGACCGAGACAGAAAATTCAAGAATTGTAAACCCCAAATTTCGAAGACACCAGTTGGAAGAACTGGTTAATGCAGGGTTATCTTGTTTAATTACCAAGGGGACCATGAATTTCTTTGAGCTTTTCCAGATTAACGCAGATTTTCTCAGAGAACCCCCCAGTAGCTGGCCTGAAAATTTACATTTTAAGGAAGGATTGGGGATTGTGAAAGGTCCTTAAAGGTCGTTATATGAGTGCAGATTACGAGGAGTGAAATTAATTACAGACTTTAATAACCTCCTCACTAAAGATGAGGAGCAGAAACAATATGTTTTACAGGTAGTACACAAATGCCGAAAGCTGTACCCTGATGTTTCAAAAATCACTTTGAGCAAACCTTTAGAATAGATTATTATTCATTATTTTATCCTTTGTTCATATTGAGATAAGTTGTCTCCCTCCCCTATTCCCCCGTTTGGGAGAATTTCTTGAGGAATAGGTAGATTGGACTTTAAGATTTCAGATCGAGTTATAAGAGTCATGCTCGTTCTCTTGTCTCAAATATTGGGTGATTCTTTTTAGAGTTGGGCAAATTTTAACGTTTTTTTTTATTGCGGAGATTTGGGAGAGATATTTTTTTCTTGTTTTATTTAGGGGAAAATTTTATGCCTATAGCGACAGGATTGCTCTTATTTTACTACTCTTCTTCGGGGAATTTGAGCTGTTTTTTTTCTTTTTCTTTTTTTTTTTGTGTGTGTTTTGACTGACACTTTTTCACTTACACTGTTTTAGATTATTTATTTATTATGATCCTGTGTTTGTCTTCACTTTACGTTTGTATATTAGATGTTTGTTTGCTCGTTTGTCACTCTGGGGTAGCTATTTCTTTGTACTAAACTATGATAGTTAGGTACAGGGGATAAAAAAGAGAGGTTACTTCTTATCTTTATTTTTAAAGCTAATTAATTAAATGAGGCATAAACAGCGCCAATAGTAAAAACCGATTAATAGTTCATATCAAGCAATTAGTTAACACAATAGTCTGTTCAACAGATAATAGTTTAATGAGTCAGTTATCATGTAGTGATACCTTATAACCCTTTCTTCCATAATTTAGGGTTCAAATTAATTAAATACTCGATTCACGGTTTATAACAAGATTTCTAAAAAGTTAACACAACAATATTATTCAGCTAAAACCTAATTTTCTGGCTTTGACAGTGCCAGTCTTTTAACAAACCCCTCTTCTTATACTATCGAAATCTAACTGACTGCAATCCTTGAAAATACCTCGTTCTCGGCACTCCCCTGGGCGTCAGCCTCCGCGGCTTACCCATCACAACATTATTTGAAAGTGCCACACTTAAAGAATCGTTAAGAGTTTTTTCTTATACAATAAAAATGTTAAAATTTGGTATACAGGGAACCCTTCTGAGTAGTGTTACAGGTGTATATAGCAGGTATAGATAGCTATAATGAAGGCCAAACCGTTCACACACACACACACACACACACACACACACACACATATATATATATATATATATATATATATATATATATATATATATATATATATATATATATATCATATATATATTATATATATATATATATATATATACTATATATATATATATAATATATAATATATATAATATATATATATATACACATTATATATATTATATATATATAATAATATATATATATACATATATATATATATATATATATATATATATATATATATATATATATATATATATATTATATATAATATATATATATATGGCCAGACTATAGAAAGATACCTTCATGTAACTAGAATACTACACGTGCTGCACTAAAACAAATTACTTTTTGGAACGGGACAATTGTTCACATGTCGAAGGAATTTCATTTTCTTTTCTTTTTTGGGGGGGGCTTTTCAGGGGGATAGATCCGTTGGGGGACAGAGGGGAGACGAAGTCGAAGTCGAAAAGTCCCCCCGTCGGTCCACCAGTCAGGCCGACAAACCTTGCATCTTTCTATCTTGCAGTTTCACCTACGGTATTCCTATAGTTTAAAAAAAAAAAAAAAAAAAAAAAAAAAAAAAATCTTTAAAAAATTACAAATTTTCGATCTGAATCGCGCAAAGGAGACAATGTTAAAAAAATACTTATTGGCAACATTACTACTAAATTTAACTTTTAACGATGACAAAAAGAAATTATTGACAACTTTTCCGCGATCATTAGTTTTGCAGGACACGGAAATTTTAATTTCTTATCGTACAACCAGTCGAGCCCCCTAAAAAAACAAAAAAACAAAAACAAAAAAATTCATACGCTGGATTCCAAAATACTGTATTAGTATATAAACATAATTTCCTTTTTTTTACATACAAATTTCATACGCTGATTCCATATGTTATTATTTTTGTTGCACCTATCGTAGTTTTGGAGATTTAAAAAAAAAAGAAAAAGAAAATAAAATTCCAAACAAATTTTATCCGCTGATTCTATAATGTTATTTAATTTTTCTTGTACCTACTTAGTTTTCGAGGATATCATGCGGGTACTTTCTTTAGTTTGGCAATATATATCACTACACACAAAACGTGAAACATCACACGCTATACAGAGTGAGCAGACCTCACATACACTGTAATAGAACAAATACCTCACTCACTATATATATATACAGATAATAACCACAACGTAGCGTACCCTAGAAGTATAATATATATTAATATATATATATATATATATATTAAGTAACTAGTAGTAGATGAAGCCGTACGGTGATAGAGGAACTCACGGTGAAAGCACCGTTGAACTATACGGTCACTCACATAATAGTAAACTCAACTAAATACATATATACTCACACACCCATAACTCTCACGTAGGATAATACCTCACTCACTACTATCACTCATAACATCATAACTGAAAATCGCGAGACCACCAGTGAAAGTTAGTGAACAACCTACTACACCCATATCAAATAACTAAACTCATAATCAATAGAGCGTCAGGACTCAAATAGCGTAGAACAGTGAAGACGCAAGATAACTCACCTCTCCACATATAGTATATACCAATATATAAGTATAAACAAATCTCACTATAATACACCATCAGACGCTACAACAATCAAGAAACATAACTCTCACGAACTCACGTACCGTATCAAATATATAGTAGTATATATATACCGCCCAGACGTGAACTCACCACAGCTAAACACATACGTCACAATATAACACCAAACGTAAATATTATATGCACTGATCGAAAACTATACAATACCAATATATATAAGATATAACTATATATTATAATATATACTCACTCACCATGGCAACCACAAGCCACACCCAACAACATGCCACGCAGAAAGCACCGCACAAGGAATGAACACAAAGCCAACCGCAGACCAAGCACACACGAGGCTCACCCTAAAAATACCCTACCGGGACACTCTCCACCCGTAACGTAAGCCTATAAGGACCACTACCAGCCCGCGCAGTAGATACCAACACTGACTTATGTATAGCTATACCTATACCTATATAATAATGTATATTTATTAGTTCGATATATTTATGCTCACACAACGCTCTCGTGATAAGACAAATAAACTATCGCTCGCAGCGAGAGAGCATCCAAGAACACCACATATCATATAACTCTTCTCTCTGTCTCTTTGTAACTCAACAAGCCAGACAACGACCTACACTAAAGAACACTAAAAGAGCACAACAACAAACGAACCAAAAACACACACACACCACACAACTAGAACGCGAAAGAAAAAGGAGCGACCTAAAGACGCAAGCGCACAGAAGGAGAGGGAGAGAGGGAGACGCACACCACGGGAGGATCAAAAAAGACATCCTGCAGGCTGGAGAGGGACTTGTGTATCTAGGGAACTTTAGAGGGGAAAAAATTATTTCCCTTAGTAACAAAAGAAGACGCTCTGAATTTGCCCTCTCGTGCTCAATACTCAGTGCCATATTTTTCACTACTTATAGACCGAGAATCTCTGTATGCGCTTATATAACTTCGCAATATTATATATATACCCTTACTATATAGTAGAGACCGATCCACTGGAACACAAATAAATAACTACGGAAGAACCTAAATAGGGGACCTAATGACACCGCACAATCACACCAAAGTATGATAATTATATATATATATATATATATATATACTCATACGTATCTAATATATATATAACAATACTTATAATAAAATAATAAATTATATATATATATATATATTATTACTAAATAAAATCACAAATAATAGATGTTAAGTAGGTAGGATTTGGAAAGGAAAGACTTCAACCATCGTCCCTGCGGTCTGTTTCTGCGAGAGAGAATCGAAATGTCTATCGTCATAACACAGACCAGATATTTAGTAATATTATTTATTTAAATAATTCATAGGATCGAGCAATAACGATCTTCGCATGTGTGTATAAACTTCTGATGGGAATCCAAACACATGAAAGCCTAATATATATATATATACATATTATATTATACGAATATATATAATATATACTTATTATGATAATACTACGGATCTGGATGCCAAAATAAATATATATTATATATATATATATATATATATATAAAATCTATATATATATATATATACTATTATATATATATATATATATATATTCTAACGCTCGGGAAACAACGCTCGGAAAAGTCTATAAGAGTGTCCATCAAAATGAAAAAAGTTATGGAAAGCCTCCAATTTCGTATTTGTAGGAACAAACAAATTGAAATACAAAAGCATGGCCACCAGCGAACATTTTACTCCAGCGCCCGCCCTCGTACCCTTACGACCCGCGAATGGTATCGGTAAGATAAAAAAAATTATTTAACACTCAATACAGCAAAGTGGGTCTGTTAACTTTATTGTCATATGGAATGAAGGGGAGCTGAAACACTTCACACTAATCCAGTGCTCAATAGCTTGTCCTTTGCATCGAGTTTGTTTTTGTTTTTGTTTTTCTATCTTTTTTGCTTTCAAATTCTGTTACAATTGTTAATTCTTTGACAGTTTAAACTCCAAATTAAAGCAGATTCTCTCTCATGTTCTTTCTCTGAAATCTCCATTCTCGCTGATTTCAATATTCACCACTGCAAATAACTTTCTTGTAGTTCTCAGAGAATACTAAAATATTTATTGTGTGACCCATGTCTGATAGTAATCAGGGATAATGATGCCTTTCTATATGAGAGATGATGACGCCTTTCTAAATGAGGAATTATGACTCCTTTCTAAATGAGGGATGATGACGCCTTTCTAAATGAGGAATTATGACTCCTTTCTAAATGAGGGATGATGACGCCTTTCTAAATGAGGAATTATGACTCCTTTCTAAATGAGGGATGATGACGCCTTTCTAAATGAGGAATTATGACTCCTTTCTAAATGAGTGATGATGACGCCTTTCTAAATGAGGAATTATGACTCCTTTCTAAATGAGGGATTTTGACGCCTTTCTAAATGAGGAATTATGACTCCTTTCTAAATGAGGGATGATGACGCCTTTCTAAATGAGGAATTATGACTCCTTTCTAAATGAGGGATGATGACGCCTTTCTAAATGAGGAATTATGACTCCTTTCTAAATGAGGGATGATGACGCCTTTCTAAATGAGGAATTATAACTCCTTTCTAAATGAGGGATGATGACAACTTTCTAAATGAGGAATTATGACCTTTCTAAATGAGGGATGATGACGCCTTTCTAAATGAGGAATTATGACTCCTTTCTAAATGAGGGATGATAGTAGTATTCCTACATTTTGACCGAGACCAGCGATATCTCAAAAAGTATAAGAGGTATCGCTTTCGAACTTGGTATATGTTCAATGTATGTGTTAAGCTCATTACACGGGAAATTTCAAGTCTCTAGGATGTTATTATAGGGGTACCTCCCCCCGAGAGCGGAACGCAAAATATGTCGCTAAGCCCTTGTTGCGGCTTCCGATTAAGCGTCCCCCTTACAGGGGGACGCAGATGACCGTAATTTCGTCAGAAAGGAGATAACGTGCCCTGCGTCCCCCCGTAAGGGGGACGATGCCCCCTAAAAATTAAATTGATCGTAGAGAGGCTGAAATTTTGGATACAAGTATCGATTCTCCCGAAGAATCGATTTCTGAGTAGCAAAAAACGATTCCTGTAAGGAATGGTTTTTTTTACTCACTCCGCTCCCGGCTTTGAGCTCCGGCTCCCGACTCCGACGTCCTGGTTCCGGTTCCGCCTCGAACGCAAGCCGACTCGTATCGATTCTGAGCTCACGTACTGCTTCTTCAGGCCAGCGCGAAACAATCTGTTCCAGCCGCTGGGCTCATGCTTATTCTTATTATCTTATATTATGATTATTATTATTTATTTTATTATTTGTTATATTATTATTATTATTTTTATTTCTGTTTTGAGTATTTTCATAATATTTTATTACGATTTAGAAATGATTTTTTATGCTCCGGCTTCCGGGCTCCGGCTCCGGCTCAGTCTATGGCTCTGATATATATCTAAATGGGTTAGAGTTATCGTATCGGCTAAAATTTGGAAAATTTGGAGGGGGGTAGATGGTGACGTAACCTCGTTTTAACGACGAGGTTACGTCCCCCTGGGTCCCGAAGAGGGAACCACCTCCCTTTAAAAAAAAATTCGAAGTGTTCGTAGAAGGCTGAAATTTGGTGAGAACGATTCAGAGTTGAATTCTAAAAGAGTTGGTATTCGGATTCGGAAGGAAGTTGGCTCCGGCACCCGGTACTGGAGCCGGTGCGTTGCTGAGTTAAAAATAAAGATTCGTATAACAACAATATCGGCTGGCTTATCATATGTTTATCGGAGACCGTAGATCTCGAATTATGAGGGTTTTCAAATCATCAAGAAAAAATAAATAATTAAATAAATAAATAAAATAAATAAAATTTCCTATTCTTTTTGTTTTATAACTTACAAATTTACGTCTTTTTTACATTACCCTAAAGCAGTAAATCAGTAAATCAGTAAATCAAACTGCCTCCTCAGCCCTTTCCGTGATCTCACCATCCTATTATCTAATGATCTATTGATCTAATTGATTTCAAGTCATATTTGTTTACTAAAATTGTCACGTTTTACATACCCTAAAACAGTAAATCAGTAAATCAAAAACAGCCCTCCTCAGCCCTTCCACTACCTAGCTATGATCTATGATCTATTGATCTATCTTGATTCTATTGATCTATGATCTCACAGTTCATATTTTTTACCTAAATTGTTCCACGTTTTTAATACCCTAAAGTAGTAAATGAGTAAACTAAATCAAACCACCATCCTTCCACCCTCCTGTCCATCCAGTGATCTATTGAATCTTTATCTATTGACTCAAGTCATATTTTTTACAAATATTGTCATATTTTACTGAATCTGTAGAAGTAAATCAAGTAAATCAAACACCAATTCCAGCCAACCTCCGGTCCATTCCATGACTCTAATAATCTTATTGCATCTATGACTCAAATATTTTTACTAAAATTGTCATGTTTTACATATTCCCTAAAACAGTAAATCAGTAAATCCAAACATCCTCCCCAGTACCCTCCTGCCCATCCATTGATTCTATTGATCTTTGATATTGAATCTACTTGTTTTCATGTCACATTTCGAGTATTAATTTTGGATAACATAACATAAAACTCAAGTCTTTTATACAAAGATCAATCAATAGATGTTTGGAACGTAACAAAGTTTCCACGATAATAAAGCTAACATAGCATCACCTGAACAAGAATATAACCCACAACGACATACTTGACACACCTAAACACGAATAAACTGTTAAACATTAACAAAGTTCCATTACTTAACAATAGTAAAAGTAACTAACAATAGCATAACAAAAACGTAACTTATTCACACCTTGTCAAAACGTATCTCTAACATAACAATGCTAATTTTTACATTACACGGTAATATTTAACAAAAATTTACCATAACCTTGTCTAATTATCAATACAGAGCAGCGAAGGTATGCTAACTAACAAAGTTTCACATTAATAAAGCCAACATACGCATTACCAGAACTAAGAATATAATATACACGACAAACCTGACACATCCTTTAAGCAAAAAAATTAAACGTAACACTTAACCAAAGGTTCCAAAACTTACAACAGTAAACAGTAACTAACAAGGATACAAAAACATATCCTTTCACACTTTATCAAACATATCTCCAACATGACAATGAGTTAATTTTTACATTAACATAGTAAATATTTAACAAAAAAATTTATCATAACCTTACCTAACATCATAATACCTAATGGTAAAGGACAAACAAAGTAAAGTTTTTACCCTCTGTAAAGCTAAAACTATGAACCATAAACATAACTTAACACACAACAACAGAACGAATAAACCAGCTATCATTAACACTTAGTCAATAAAAGCAAACATACGAGGGAAGGTAAAACAAGTTTTCATTTTTATACATATAATTTTCATTGAAAGGAGCGTATATATAAATACATTCAAAACATAATAATACATTTAAAAACACAAGTTATTATTAAATATATTAATCATTAATCAGAGAACATAGGGTTCAACATAACTTGGGTAAGTTCTATACTCTATCTCTTAGAGATTTCAACACCCTATTGAAAGGATGTTAAGATATATAATGCCTTCAGACAACACTAAACCATTTCAGCATATTTCGATTTCAGCAGACACTCATTTCTTCTCATACCAGAGAGAAGCAAACGTCATCCAGGCTGATAGTATATTACGCACTTCCTGTATACTGTCATATACGGCGAAACCACATGTCCTCTCGTGTCACAATATCATAGATTACACCATCGTGCAATATCATGGTATTAACATCACTTTCAAAGTTAGTCCAACCATATAATACGTCAGATGGGATGCTAAGTTCGTTTTGTTTATTTTAAGCAATGCTGTAATATTTTCAGATGTACCACCTAACGTTTCGAAAACTGATCCACAGAAACCCACCAAATAACATATACAGCGTGAGCGAACTAGAAGGCCACACGATCTGTTATGGTTTTCCAGTAGTTAGCGTACATCAAAGGTTTTAATATCGTCACAGACAGAGAACCGAATCGTTTCTATTCCTATTTAGCAACCTTCTTACGCTGTCTTCACCAGTTAGATATTTCACGCTACGCGTCGATCCCATAGGATAGCACACACTTATCTCTACCATGCTGCTGCAGATGTCGATAATCTTGATGAATCCATTCAGCACAAATGAAGTTAAAGGGTTATTATTTCGATCCTCTGGTAGGAATTTACAGGCCAATGTAGCGATCCGCATTCGGTTTACGATTAAATATTAAAATGATACATCGTTGAGAATAACGAAACGCCTCGTAAGATTCAAACAACAAGCGGTAGAACATGCGGGAGATGTCATCTCGTAATCAGCACAGGGCGAAAAATACCATACTGAGGAAAAAGAGTGTTGTATAAACAATGCCCTAAATGTAATGAGATTCTGTTCATTTTCACACCAATCACTTAGGGCGTTTCACTATCGGTTAATATGGTGTATTACAAAGGAGAACCTATCAGCCAAATTGAAGTTGAAAAATGAAATTCCGACCCCAAAAAAAAAAAAAAAGTTAGTAATAATTAATAAATAATAATATTAATAGAATAATAATATACTAATACCAATGTAATAATGAATATAATAATAATAATATAATAATAATAAGTGAATAATAATAATAAATAATAATAATAATAATCCAATAAAGTAATAATACATAATAATAATAATAATAATAATAATCAATAATAATCATACATATAATAACATGTTCATCACATCAATAGTTTGTACGCAGGCTAAAATCTAAAAACGAATCTAATCTATTACATAAGAAACTAATCCCCTGCGAATAATTGCAAACACATAACAAAGTTTTAACCAAACGTTCCATACAAAATACCCGACTTTTATCCTAATGTAATGGACACCAAGTTCTTTGAACTCAAAATATCCAGTAAGCATTTGAGCACAAAATTACTTTTTTGAAAGCAGTACAATCATGCTAAATCAGAACCACCATCCCCTGCAGCTCCCCGAACCCCACCCAACCCCATGATCTATCTTGAACCTATTGTTTCAAAGTTCCATATTATCCCGCGTATTCTTGTCGACCACACCCAGACTTGGATAAAACATAACAATTAAACTTAAGTTCTTTAAATACTGACCTACGAATATATGGCTTACGCAACAAAGTTTGAGCATCAATAAAGCTAACATATCATAATCTGAAATAAGAATATAATGTAAAACTGCAAACCTAACATACCTCGGGTATGAATAATCGCTAACATCCTGAAAATTCGCTACTTATCAAGGTAAAGTAGCTAAAGGTCATACAATACTCGATATGTTCCCACTTTTCCAGCATATCCAGGAACAGGTAAAGACGTATTATATAACAAAATCCCTTAGCAAGGACCAATCTATCCGAAAGATAACGCAGCCATCTGAACTATTTAAATTGACACCTATCTTCCATCAAAGTGTCACTCGTTTGAGTATAACATCATTTGAACTATGAATAAACGCTAGCTTAGCAAAATTCTCGGTCAAACCTTAAGCATACTCAACAAAACTTAACCTAGACTAACGTTTCTAACACATCATCGTCCAGTTGTAACACAGTAATATCTTACAAAACTCATAATTTCTCTAACAAATAAATGTTAATTTTAATTTTCTATTTCAAACTTGTCATAGTAACATTTAACATAACGTACATAACTTGCGAATACAAAAGTTCTTTAATTCCAAGAGTATCTAAAGCAAACACAGCACCTCCCGGAGAGAAAATCCAAGTGGATGCGTCCCTTGAAAGGGTGATGAATCTGAGACTGGGGGAATCACCCGAAGGGTGTAAGGCGGGTTTTAGGCCTCAGCGCCTTCGGGCGAAGGCCTTTACCCCTCCGAAAGAGGGGTAATTTTCATAAATATCAGATTTCATGGAATTCGAACAACCTCCTGCGTTTAACATTTTCCGTAAACCTACATCTAACCCTTCCTATATACACTGGTATTCATCACATGACATTTCTACAAAATCTGCCGTTCTAAGTAATTTATTCCTAAGAGCCTATAAATTATGCAGTCCACAATACCTTCAAACAGAAATTAAAACATTAAAAAACATTTTTCTAAAACTAAAAAATCATGAAACTAAAAGAGTGATAAATAAAAGGAATAAATTTCTACAAGAATACAACTACTAATGTTAATTTCACCAATATATTACCGGCCCTAAATTTACAAAAATCAGTCATACGTAGATTCATACCAAATAACATAAACACTGTAAAATCTAATAACCTTGTACTAAAACATGTACTAAAACCTACAAAAACACAACAAAACAACGATTCAGGCATATATAAAATTAACTGTCATGATTGTACCCGCACTTATATAGGAGAAACTAATAACTTCAAAATAAGGTTAAACCAACATAAAACATATCTAAAGTTTGATAACCTATCATCTTCTTTAGTCCACCACAAACAAAATAACAATCACAAAATAACATATGTTTATTTAACACACCTGTATATAAAAGAAAATACATTTTAGGTAACTTTAAAACTCACAATAATTTCCAAAATGAGAGAAGGGGTAGACATTTCTCATAGACAGAGATCCCAAACTTTTACTTAAAGGATTTTTTTTGTTGTTGTTTTGTTTCTGAGAGCGGACCTCACCAACAAAGGGCATATGCCGTCCCTGCAGGCAGACAAAAAACTGCCCTTCAGGCTACCACGAGCTCAAGGCAAGTGAACACACCTGCACGAGAGCTTGTGATACTCTCCTACTTAAAGGAATCGGAGTCTCTCAAAAAAAATGTTCAAGAAAGTTTAACTTCATTCGAGAATGTTCCATCGATGAAAGTGTCACAGTCCGACCAGGTTGCCAGCTTATAAATAAAAAGTAGTTAAATTCATTTCAAATTTTTTTTTATATAATTCTTAATCCTGAAGAAGTGAGACGAGAATGTCCACGAAAGCTCGATTGTCTGTAATTAGTGTTAAGTTGCAATAAATTTATAATGTATTAAATAAAAAATTATTTTACCTCAAGGGCTATTCAAATCAATAAAAATTTAACCTACGAGAAGTTAGTAGTTATTAATTAAATATATATAATACTACTATATAATATATATATATATATATATAATATAGTATATATATAATATATATATATATATATATATTATATATATATCATATATATAAGCTATATATAAGTATAGTATAAAATAATATATATCATACTATAATACTATATATATAATATTGTTTCTGACCGCCGTTGGAGTCGGACGCACTGAAAACAGCTGGGAAAGAGAATACGAGAAGATGACATAACACGAAGAACTTCGAAAACCACCGGGCAGAGCTATTCAGGAAAGCTCGAATAGTTCTAGTCTGATGAACAGGGAGGAAGCAGATGAATCTATGTAAAGAAAAAGTATATAAAATCTAACCAATTCTCAATAAAATACATTTTTAAATTAGCTGAACATTTCGAAAGATAAAAGTCAAAATTAAAAATAATTAAAACAACGATAAATTTTATAAAATTTCAAGTTGAGGAGCACAAAATTTTTATAAAATTTATGTCTTCCCTGTTAAATATTTAATAGATGATTGGAGTTTTTGACAAAAATAATTATAAGAAGATGAGAAAATTAAGTATGAGTTCTTTGTCTAATAATGAAAAATTTAAATACGCGATTTGAAGAGCTATAATATATATTGCAATAAGACAATGGAAGCTATAACTTCCAAGGGAAGAGCCGCAGTCCAACACCTGGAACATTGATTTCGTGACTCAAAAGACGGATTTGAACGATGTTACAGCAACGGAACCGTATCCCACCCGGTACTGGGACAAGATTGAAGAATTTGCTTTCGCCATGGTTATCATCGCCACCGGTTAGCAACCGGGACTTTCATTTTTGCTTTGTTATTACTCTTGCGGCCAGCGTTAAGAATTGGCTATGCGCTCTGACTAAGCAAGATCCTCTGAGAAGTGATCCTGAGGTAGAACGAGTTTTGAGGCCTAATGGGGAAGAAGAGCTAGCCTCTGCCTGGAAAGGCGAAATCCTACCTGAGAGTGATTAACTCGAGGACTGGCGTCAGGAAACCATTGCGCCGAGAAATGGATTTCTGGAGTGCTCTAGGGTTATTCGGGCCAAAAGAAGGAGATTTGCTGACCAACTGACAGGGCGACAAAGCCCTTCCTGGAAGTTGTGTATAGATTATATATAATATATATAAATATATATATATATATATATATATATAATATATATGATATATATATATATATATAATATATATATATATTATATATATATTATTAATATATATCATAATCATAATACCTTAC
>JABUQX010056387.1:17500-27041 GCA_015478945.1 Trachelipus rathkii | reverse complement strand
TATATATATATATATATATATATATATATATTTTTTAAAATGAATGAGTCACAGAAGATTTACTCTTCATCAGCGGGATTCGAACACTGAACTCCGCGTTGCTGATTAACAGTAGCCGGGCGCTTATCCACTAAGCCATCCATGTCCCCAAAAAAGAACGCTTCAAGTAATTTTTGAAGCACCCGGTTTTCATCCCATAATTGCTGATACTCAAAGGCCTGGCCCCATTTTAAATGAATGAGTCACAGAAGATTTTACCATCAGCGGGATTCGAACACTGGAACTCCGCGTTGTTGAGTAACAGTGCAACCGGGCGCTTTATCTACATCCGCGTGGAAACTCAAGATAGTTCCTCCACAATCTCTCGGTAGTTGTCCGCTTTCCTGTTCCCAAGGAAATTCCGTACCACATCAGAGAACGAATTCCAAGCTCTATCCTCTGCCGCAGTCATTGTTGTAACAAAGTGTGAATCCCATTTGAGCCTTCTTGTTTGAGGGCTATCAAATATTCCTGCCTTTTCTTCTCGGCACTGAGACTTAGAAATGATTGAAAAAATATTGAGGCAGTCTCCAGTGTAATCAAGAGCTTTGACGAATTGCTTCATTAAAACTAGTTTTATGTTCAGTGTCGGAAATACAATTTTATTCATATCAACTAGGGATGTACCGAAACCAGAAGGTTCCGGCCGTGAACCTGAACTTTCTGAACGTTGGGCGTTCCGGTCGGAACCGAACTTTCGATTTCGCCACACCCATACATATTCTACTGAAACTTGCCAGATTAACAAGTGAGTCTCTGAAGTATCTGGTATGCTGTCATATCCATATTGTGAGAGCTCTTTAACTTAGTTCTGTAAGCCAAATTTTGATCGGCGGATCAGTAAATTTAAGTAAAATAGGGAATATACTATATAAAGTTCTACGGGTCTTCAAAGTTGAAAAATCAGAAAATGATATCGCTCGAGCATAAAAAGGAAGAATTTTGCTCGAGTTTGTAACGCGATATTGTCGATCGAGTTAGACCGTTATCGTTTTTGGTCATTTGAACTTACGCTCGATAAGAAATGTTACCCAGTTTTAGCACAAATATCGTGCATAGACGAACGCGATTTTCATAAAAGTT
Organism: Trachelipus rathkii; assembly: GCA_015478945.1. Classification (NCBI taxonomy): domain Eukaryota; kingdom Metazoa; phylum Arthropoda; class Malacostraca; order Isopoda; family Trachelipodidae; genus Trachelipus; species Trachelipus rathkii. Next base: position 25,919 of record JABUQX010056387.1, on the reverse strand, counting down.
GCTTTCTTTGTTTACAAACAATTGAATCAGCTCTTGTGATTTTGGAATAACTAGAAATAAAAACATAACACAAATAACTGATCAACTATTGTGATGGAGTTTATCCGTTTGGAAGAAATTTGAAGCTAATTTTATTGAATTTTTATTCATCAGTTCAAACGGGCCTATAACTCCTCATATCTTGTTTGTTTACATTTTTCGTAAGAACTTGCTATCGGCAAAAACGGGAAATAGCAACTACAGAATTAAAAGAAATTCCTACGTTTGGTGAGAACTTTGATTTTGCGCTGTATGACAAAAACGAACGCAAAACTTTGAGCATTTCTTACGTTTCGTAATCAAATGCAAAACGAAAACGGCTTTTAATAACATGATATTTCGGAGCTAGTATCTCTCTAACTCTCTCTTCTCTCTCTCTCTCTCTCTCTCTCTTCTCTCTCTCTCTCTCTCTCTCTCTCTCTCTCTCTCTCTCTCTCTCTCTCTCTCTCTCTCTCTTTTCTCTCTCTCTCTCTCTCTCTCTCTCTCTCTCTCTCTCTCTCTCTCTCTCTCTCTCTCTCTTCTCTCTCTCTCTCTCTCTCTCTCTCTCTCTCTCTCTCTCCTCTCAAAAACCTTCTCTCTGTTAACTTTAAGAAACTGTGTACTACTATTAGTTTATTAATTAATATAATTAGTGAAAGAAACTTATTTAGTTGAGTTGGATCAAAAATTTGATCAAATCTCATTTTTCCTTTTTTTTTTTTTAAGAAAGACATTTGAAAGTGAAAAGTCTGTAAATACCTGGCCGGAACCGGAACTTTTAAAAATCGAGGTTCCAGACTGGTTTCGGTACATCCCTAATATCAACAGAGGCTCACACTTGATGTTCTTGTCACCAGGCGTCAAACTGATTCTTTGTGGCCGGTCTTTGTCACCCAGTGTTTTAATGTAGCCCACTGTCCCAGAAGCACAGGAAACAAGGGTATTTGTACGCCCTTTGCTGCCCCATCAGAAAGAGGATAACCTACACACAAATTAACCATCCATGAAGAATGTGTTGTAACCTATCCAGAATTTTCTTGATGTTGCCATACTCTTCTATCATTTGTACAGAGTGTTCTATTGGGACTAAACCATATATATTTCTGTTGTGCAGTAACACATGTTTCAAACTTCTTTTACTACTGTCAATAAAAAGTCTCCATTCACTTGAATCATATGCGAGCAGTCCCATATTGAGAAAAATCCCTTCAACATCATAACAATAAACAAGTTGACAATCTGAATGTTAAGTACTTTCGCCAGTACTAGTGCCAGGTCTGAGTATTCCTTTCTCTTTCAGCCTGGAAGCCAACAAATCAGCAGGCTGTTTTGACAAATACAAAACTCTTACCAGATCATTCAAGCATCGCAATTGTATCAGAATCTGCTACAGATGTATCATCCTCATCATCTGTAGAAGAAGGTAAAGTGATATTTTCAACATTAATCTCCAGTGGCTCAGTAAATACAAGCACAGGTATTTACTCACAGTGTTCAACTGGTCGTCTGGCAGATGGGATATTTTGTATTGTAAGTGGTGTTTGTTTGTCTTATTGAAAACCTTTTACACTGACAAGGCAAAAGTAGCAGTCATCCAAATGGTTTGTTGATTCTCTCCAAACCATTGGCACACCAAACCTTGGCTTAGCATTCTTTTCTTTAGACCATGATTGTAATGTTTTAACACACGTTTTGCACACTTTGTGAGGAGCCCAGTATTTAACTTGGTGTCCCAGTCCTACATTAAAGTAAGCAATATACACCCTCTTAGCAAAGGTATTAATGTTGCGCCTTTGATCCTGCAAAGTGAATCTCAGCCGACAGATGTAGCAGAAGATATGTGTCATTGGCATCTCCTTCTTTGGGATGTTGTAGACACATTGTTAGATCACAACCTGCAAATGAAAAATATTACATAAATTATGATATGTACATAAAATGATATTAATAAACACACTTTTGTTCAAATACAACATCTTTTATCACTAAAGCAGTCACTGACCTGCAACAACTAACAATCATTAGTGACTGTGGTTACACTTACATAAATCCATGAAATGATGATTGCCGATTGCATGGAAATGGGATGTGACAAAGCAAATCTGAGATCAGATTTGGAATCAACATACTCGAATTATTATAAAACAGCTAGAAATGTTGCTGCCATTTGCCATAACTTACCTTTGCTCACAAGAATTTTGCATTTTCGTGAACTTTTAAACACAAATAGCTTGAACCAAGAAGTGAATAAATATCCAAATTGTTTTGACATCAAAATCCTTAATTTTGATGATGTTCTATCAAAGCTGAAAACTACATCATTTTTCCAAAATCTGAAATGAAAATTTTTCAGTGAAATTCATTTATTTCCTAATAAGATTTTAATTAATATTGTCTGTTACTATTTTCATATTTCACTCAGTATATTTTTCATCTGATTTTTCTGTTAAATTTGGTTTTTATTTTTATAGTTAATTTATAAAAAAACATTCTTTTTAACTTCGATGATTTGTTTTTCGTATAATTGAATTCAACGAACTATTCGAATTTGAATGCTTTTTGTGTTTTCCGGATTTCATTTGATTTGAATATTTTTGTGTAACATGTGCTACAATTTTAAAAGCAAGTAGATTGTTTTTCCTTCACTTTCAAGTCTAGGTGGTAATATCTTTGATTCGTTGTACACAAATATATATTGTTTAATGCCTAAGAAATTTCTCAAACTACTGGTTTAGACCATACCTATTATGCTTTGATCAGTAAAATTGAGTAGTTCTAATATATAATTCTCATTTTTTTGATTTTTATATTAGGTGCATAAAATGTCCAAAAATAGCATTTAAATTGGCCTACTGTATAAAAGCAGTTTAAGTAAATTTTTTATTATTAATGTTTTTATAAATTAGAAAAGATATTTTAGAAAGCTCAAAGAAAAGCCCATTAAAAACCCCGAAAGTCCAATAAAATTTGTTTTTTTTTTTTTGTTTTCTTTTTTTAAGCCAGATTTTTCCAACACTGCTTAAAACATATAATATATACATCCCATTCAAACTCAGAGGCTACAAATCTGACTTAAATTCTTGTTACTATGATTTATTCAAACTGTATTTTCACTCTTGGATTCTGTTATTGAATAATTTCAGTGTATTTATGTTATAGTTGTCATACTCTTTGAAGAATTATTTTTTACCTTGTCTTCCAACTTTTATAATGGAAGGAAATTTAAATTAAACATACCTTCTGCGGGTTATTACAAGTCTTACATAAGCCATCTTACCTCCTTTCACTTTTATTAACTCTTCTTCATTCAGAAATTTACCCTAATAATTATTTACTTTTCGTTGTACTTGTACACTCACTATTGTCTCTGTTTCATTTTTTGTGTCATCCCTACCAAATCGTCAAAACCACCTCCTCACAAAATCCTCCATTCACTCTTAAATGCAACTGTTCTTCTCCCTCTCCCACTCTCATTTCCTTTCACAACACTATCATACTGACTAAAACCGTTTTCGAACATTATGTTATTTGTATGGATGCTGTTGAAAATTTTGAGCACCACATACCAAACATTCATTCTAGAGTTTGGATTGACGAAAGTGCAGATGTGATTCGGCGCGTGACCATCCATACGAACAATCTTCATCTGTCATTATTCTCACACTAACACACCTAAATTGAAACATTGAAATTTACTTAGATCTATTACTTATTATTCAGATCATATGCTCTACTATACATTAACACATCCAAACAACATACCCTCCTTAATACACTACTGCACTCTAATACTTATCTCTTTACATCACACTATTTAATATGTCACAGCACTTCTCCATTCACAACTTTCCTCCTACCTCCATCATCTTTTTAACGCTAAACATAATTCTTATATTTAATATCTCAAATTCTACAACAACATCTATCCATACTTCCTTTTCCTCATCACACATAACCTATCTTTTATGATTCAAATCTCTTTAACACCTAACAAATCTCTCTATCCATTGTTCTCGACTGGCTCAGTAATCGGCGAACGCACTAATCATTCATAAATAATTAGTTGCACTTTCAATCTCTCCTTCTCCATCATTCTTACAAACATCTCCTTCCCTTACTCTAATTCTTTCATAACCTATCCCTAACAATTTATATTCCAAATTATAGGAGAAGCCATTTCGGTCATCATTACCTCTTATTAATTCATACTTCTATCCATTTTTTCACACTTCAATCTTCTACATACTTATCTTGCTTCGTAATGCTACACAACACCATATATAATAACACCTGCATATATGCTTCCTTTAAGGCTATATACTCCTTTTTGCAAATTCACAACCTAATACTAATTTTATCCTCATTTTTTCAATCATTTTTTATTCTTAAATCACTACAACTTATAGTTATTACTGATATATATAACAGATTATTAAAAATGCTTTAAAATAAATATTTTATTATGTTTTTAATTTTCAAATTATATTAATGTTCCATTATTTAGCGTCTAATTAGTTTTTAGTATATATTTTTTATTTGTATGCTTCTTTTTCGTTCAAATTTTTAATAACGATTTTAATTTTTAGAATAAATTTAGTCAAATTGATTTTATTAATTCTATACGGATTGAGCATTATGTTATGTCTCCTTTAATCAATTTATATTATATTGTATAAAATTTATGATTAATTGGTACGATGTTTATTTTAATAATGATTTTTAACTTTAATTTTATTACAATACTTATTATATCTTAATATTTTTTTTTCGTTTTTGCTATTTTTAAGATATTTTTTAAGATTTTTATGATATATTTTGTATTTTAAAGTAGTTTTTTAAATTAACATTATTATTTTTTTTTATGAGTATATCCTCGTTTTTAATTTTTAATTTGATCAGCTTTAAATTTTCTATTTTAATTATTAATTATAATTTTGTTTAATAATTCTGATGCGCATTTTTCTTGTCAAAGTTTTAATTTCCATAAGTTTCTTCGAGAAAATCTTCTTTATTTAAGTGTGTTAGTAAAACTTAGTAATTTCTATACCTGTATTTTTTCTTTTTATTAAATCCATCATTATATTTAAATAAAGGTTATCATATCTAATTACTGCTCAATTTTCTAATCTTATGTTTGTTTTATTTTGGATAAATTTATAAAATTATGTATATAACCTATATAAGTTTTTTTTTTTAATAAATATAATTATATAATAAATAAAGTATTTTATTTTCATTTTAAATGTTTTATAAATTTGTTTTTTAATTGATTATATTGTTTTGGTTGTTTTGAATCTTATGTTTTGCAAATTTGATTTAATCAGTAAAGTAATTGCTAAATTCAATATATTTTTGTAAATTATATGCAAAATTTATATAGATTAATTATTTTTTTAGTGTTTATGTTTGTTGTCCTATTCTATGATAACCCCACATTTGGTTACTATACCATCGTTAAGTTCTGCTGTCACACTTTAATTTTCTATTGGTTACTTCTTACTATTGTCTACGTAGTTCACTAAAATTTTAATTTTTTGCTTTTACGTCTGGTGTCTTTCTTTTCTTACTCAGAAAGATTATCTTTTTTTTCTCTTTCTTTCCTTGTTTGCATATTACGCACTTATCCCCTCTTTTTTAAGAAATTTTTATAAGTTAGAATAAAAAGTCTTATTACAAAATTTAAAACTGTTTTCCTTAATCCTAACATTGCTCCTTTTCCATTACAACCTCTTTCAAAAATCCTTTTTTATAATATATCACTCCATGTTCTGTTTCCTTATATTTTCACGCCCTTCACTCTTTATTTTCTGTCATAGATTTTCTAATGTTATACTATTTTCCTGGATTAGATTACATCGTTATTTATCCATCTTTACATTTTACATTACCCCCTCTCTCTATTTCTTAAGACTTTCTGCTATAATATACTGTTCCATCCTTCCTTTCTGTTAACTTAAATTACTACTATTTTAAAAAAAGTGAAATCTGAAAACTCCACCTTCCCTGCAAACTAATTAATTTTCCCCCATTCCTTCAACTTAACATTAACTTTCTATAGACTATTCTCTCTCTATACCACTTAACATACCACGAATATTAAACTCCCAAACTACTCATCTTACTCTACCTCCTGCATCCGTAAATTGATCTTCCTCCCGCCAAGTCTCTTCCGTACCTCTCCTACGTTCATAACAAAGACTCAATATATCCAAACATCTTTCATTTATTTTTTTGGTTTTCTCCTTTAAATATATGTCTAATTATTGTTTGTTTATGCGCTTTTCTCTCTCCGTCCTCCACGTGTACATGCTCTTCTTACTCGGGGCGTGAAAACGGTAGCACCTCCATAAGCCACCTCCCTTCAAGGGATCATTCTCAATCTTTGATCACTCCTCCTATCTCGAATTCTTGTCCGCGGATTCTCTCTTATCTTTTCATTTTTGCTTGTACACTAGTCTCGATTTCTTGTCTTATTTTCTTATTTCATTTTTAGATCAAGATCTTGTTTTGGCTTTATCGAGTCCTTATCGTCAAAAAATAGATGTAACTGTTTCCCTGAAATTTATATCTTTTAATTCGCTCTGAGATCACTATCATCCGATGAGTTCATACGGAAACGCCTAAGAAACGTCCAGTCAAGTGCGTCTTCATCGTTTGATTTCTTGGTGCTCTTCTAGTATTTATCCCTATGCTATTATAGTAAGTGTATCTCTATCTTGATAAAAAATGGTATATTCATTTGTGAGTTTATGTTTTTGTACATCTATCCATCGCTCCTGCTTTATTCGCAGAATTGTTCACTTCCTAGTCAGAAGTATTGCCAATCGACTACCAGCTCTTCTCGTCATCTCTCCAGCATTATAGGAGAGCCAGTTAATATACGTTAAAGCGTGCACCCTTACAGCGGTTAGTGTTCATACCGGAAAGCCGTTTCACACTACGTATCCTCTACATCCAGCTTCAGTGCACATTATCAGTTCAATCTCTTGAATTCATGCCGGCGCCGATACCCTTTGTATTAAGGAGACTACTTCGTATCTCAGTCCCATAAATGGCAATCCAGTGTCTGAATCTCCTCCCACTTCCAAACGAGAGCACAAAGCATAACCATCTCCGAAATCCTTCCACTTGTCACCACCTCAATTCTCGTTCCGCCAAACCATGACATCTATGTTTTCTCTCTCTTGTCCTCCCAAAAGCCTCCTTCCTCCTTATATCTTAAAGTTGCATATTTTACTACTCATTTTAAGTGTGGTCAAATACGTGTTCCGTTTTCGGTTAGAGGTCTGTCGGCCTTTTAAATCTCGCGTTCCCTGCTCCGTAAGGGTCTAATCATATACTGAGAATTCGCAAGCAAAAGATGTTTTACCATATTGGCTTGATAGACTGTCTGTGAACCTATCCTTCTTCCGGGGGTTTCGTATCAGCATGCGGTTTGGGGAACCGTGTTTTCTTTGTGGGATGTTACATATATATATATATATATAAATAATATAGATTTATATATAATATACTACTAGTATATATATATATAACTCCGTATATATATATTTATATATAAAATATAATATATATTATATATATAAATATATATAATATATATATATATAATATATATATATATACTATATAATCCTTATTACTTACTAGTATAAATATATAATGACATAGTCGAGTATATAATATATATATATATATATTAGTATATAATAATAAATATATATTAATATATATAATAATATATATATATATATAATATAATAATATATAATATATATATAATATAAATATTAATAATATTAAATATATCTATAATATATATATATATTATATAAAATAATAATATATATATATTATATATATATATATAATAATATATATCATATTAATATATATATATATATATATATACTATTATATATATATATATAGTATATATACTATATATTATATTATATAATAGTAATATATATAATATATATATTACATATATATATATAAAATATTATATAATATATATAATTTATATAATAAATTATATATTAATATAATAAATAAATCATAATAATATATATTTAAATACAATATTATATTATAGTAAATATAATTATAATATATATATATTATAATATAGTATAATATATAATAGATATTTATTATATATATACTAATATAATAAGTTAGCATATCCACACGATACACTTGGTCTATTATTATAATAACTATATGATATTACTATATATATATAATTTATTATATCCCCTAATTCATATAATCACGTACTGGTATTATCTCGAATATTACAGACTCTATGTTAACGCTACATTGAAGCTCTTCACGGCGAATACCGCTGATCAATCGCTGCTGATTCTGCTGGCTTATATATATATATATATATAAA
>JABUQX010056387.1:10000-12500 GCA_015478945.1 Trachelipus rathkii | reverse complement strand
ATTATTATTATTATTATTATTATTATTATTTTTATTATTATTATTATTTGATAATATTATTATTATTATTATTATTATTATTATTATTATTTTAGATTATTATAATTATTATAATTGTTAATATAATTATTTTGTTTCTTCATTTTTATTATTATTATTTATTTTTATTTTGATTGTTATAATTATAATTTTCAGTGCTGAGCCTATTTTTACTATTAAGAAAATTACATATTATTATTATTATTATTATTATTACTATTACGCCATATTATTAAACATTATTATATACATTATTATTATATTATTATTATTACTATTATTTATTATTAATATTATTATTACTATTATTATTATCATTATTATTATTAGATATAACAATTAATTTTATGATTAATAAAAGTAAAGTTATTATAACTATTATTATTATTATTTTTAATAATTTTATTTATTATTTTTATTCTTCTTATTTTATTATTAATTATATTATTATTATTATTATTATTATTATTATTATTATTATTATTATTATTATTATTATTATTATTATTATTGTCTCTATTATTATTGATGTTTAATTAATTCTTATTATTATTATTATTATTATTATTATTATTATTATTATTATTATTATTATTATTATTTTTATTATTATTATTATTATTATTATTGTTGTTATTATTATTATTATTAGTACATTATTATTATTATTATTATTATTATTATACATATTTATTATTATTATTATTATTATATATACATTATTATTATTATTATCATATTATTAGATTATATTATTATTTATTATATTATATTATTATTATGAATACTTTTTCTAAGTTATTATTATTATTATTATTATTATTATTATTATTATTATTATTATTATTATCATTATTATTATTATTATTATTATTATTATTATTGTTATTATTATTATTATTATTATTATTATTATTATTATTATTATTATTATTATTATTATTATTAATATTAATATTATTATTTTTAAGGTTTTCACCTTTGTTCTTGTTTCTTCATATATTTATTATTGTTATTATTGTTATTATATAGATTATTATTGCCATAATATTATTATTATATTTTTACTATTGTATTATTATTATTATCCTTATTATTATATACATATTATTATTATTATTATTTTTATTCTTTATTATTTTATATTATGATAATTATTAATATTTTATAATAAAAGAAAAATGAAGATTAATTTAGACAAAGAGCTTTACATAAAAAATATATTAATTTTTATTATTAATTTTATTATATATATATATATATATATATATATATATATATATATATATATATATATATATATATATATATATATATATATATATATATAATTATATATATATAAATATATATACTCAGCCGTCGTTATAAGTTTTTTTTTATATATATATGCTATACATACAAAAGTTATATATATATATATATATATATATATATATATTATTATCTTATAAATATATATATATATATATATATTATTATTATATATATATATATACATATAGGGGTGAAATCAAGCTAGGTAAGATATTAGGCTGTAGGTTAAGCTATGGGTTAGGTTACACATGTTAGCCAGGGTTATTAGGTTATTGCTATGCTAGGTTAGTCTACCTACAAAATTATAACAAAATAAATTCATTTCACCCCTGGAACATTTATTTATGTATCATAGGGTCTACCTGCGAATTTTTTTGATCCAACATCCCCTTCCGGATGGCCGTTAAGTACTTTACCATATATATAACTACCATATATATTTAAGTACTTTACCATATATATTTATATAATGTTGGTATTTTCTTCTTTTCAAATCCAAAGTTTCTCCAATATATAAAGAGTCTCAATCTTTGCTAGGTTCTTAAAGACACCAATATTTTTAATTTCTGAATCATCATATTTTAAATTTTGTAGGAATTTTTTTTAGTACTATTGGGGACACACCTGAAAGTCAAAAAATAAAATTTTTTTGTATATGTATCTTTTAAAATTGTCAGTTGGAAAAGGCACTATTATCTTTATTTTAAAAGATACATACCTATACCACATTCCTACTCTCTAAAAATTTGTGACCGTAACTCATCCCTGCAAAAGCATAGAGAAGAGAAGGAACATGGGATCGATGTTACAAATATAGAGCTGATATCTCCCGTCATAGACGCTCACAAAAACAATGATTATAATCTTTTCTAACTAAGAATGCAAATAATCTTAATGTTTTAAATGCCAATATTCTTGGTGAATTTACCAATTTTATTTTTTAAAAATTTTCAAAAATCTTATTTTATGAAATATCTAAATAACATCACTTAAACAACCAACTATTTTAACACACTATTTTGTCCTTAATTTTATTGAAGTTTTATTTACGAGCCTGAATGAGGGGAGGCGGTATGTCCTCTCGAAAGTATAGTTCGTGGTTTTTGTAATTTTTCTTTTGTTTTATTTTTATGTGGGGATTTAT
>JABUQX010056387.1:0-5000 GCA_015478945.1 Trachelipus rathkii | reverse complement strand
TAAAAAACTTTGAGGAAATAATGGATAGAGAGAAATACAATAAATTTGCTAGACATTCTTGTCTAATGAAACAACTCAAAGGTCCAGCAAAAATTTTAATACAAAAAAGCCCTATTGGCAGATATGGATTATGATATGGCAAAAAATCTGCTTAAAAGTGCCTTTAGCAATAAAACTTTACAACAATATTCAGTTATTGAAAAACTGATAAAACTAAAATTAACTAATGATTTTTACACCTGGATCAGTGAGGCTAAATTAATAGAAAGTCAAGTAGATAGCTTAAAAATAACTAGTAAGGTGATTTGTCAATACTTTTTGTGGAATAGTTTGCCAGAACAATATCAAACCCAATATATAAACATTACAAATAATACTTATCCAAATTTAGATGAAATTTTAAATAATGCATTTGAAGTTCATAATAGAATTGGGAAGAGTGGGTTAGTAAATACAAAATCAAATGCAAATGTATACACTACTAAAACTACATCACAATTTGAGAAAAAAACAGTAGCTTTAGCTACTAACATTGATGTGAATCAAAAACAAAAAACAAACACTGAAACAACAAAAAGGGTGGGTTGTTCCATTTGTCAAACATTACAAACCGCAGATTGTATGGACCATAAATTGTATAGTTGCCCAACTTTCAAAACACCTGAATCCAAATTGCAAAAAATCAAAGAATTGGGAGGTTGTATTAAATGTGGGTACTTAAATCATAAAATTGAAAACTGTAGGTTTAAATTTAATAATAAATGTAGAAATTGTAATTCATGGCACTCAGCATTTTTATGTATTAAAAAACAAAGTGGACCTAATCCAACTCAAAAAACAAAACACAAAATAAAAATAATGTACAAGCAGAAACATCAACCAATGTTGTGGAATTAAATGTTACTCCTGTAGAAAATCCTTCTTCAGCAGAGCAAGTAGCAAATTGTTTATTATTAAGCTCCTTAAATGTAACAAGCAGTCAAAACATAACTCTTCCTACCTTCACCACCACTTGTATAAATAAAAACAATAACAACCAAGACTTGCGGGTTTTATATGATTCTGGGTCTGAAATAAATTTTATATCTCAAACAGTAGCACAAAAAATTAAATATAAAGTTGTACAGTCTGAAATAATGCTTAATGTAAAGGGTTTCAATGAAAGCAAATATTACAAAACTTCTATTATAGAAGTTGATATAAAAATAAATAATAAAAATAACAGTATTGTTGCAGCTGTAGTCCCTTCAATACAAACCAGAGTGAATATACCTTCCCCTCAAATTGTAAAGGCATTTGAGGAACATAAAATACCTTTAGCTGATAAGCACTTAAGAAATAAGAATAATAGGGAAATCCATATACTATTAGGTGTGAATGGAGCCCACATACTACCAATAAATGCATGCTCATTTGGGTTAACAAACAACAGTTCACTGTTATATTACACTTCTTTAGGAATCTTATTAGCTGGGGACTTAAATAAATTAATAAAAAATTTACCATATTTGAAGTATATAAAGAAATTTACAGAGCAGGCTGATTTGCTCGCAAAAAATGTCAAAATAGAAAATAAGATGGAATGACTAGAAATGGATTACTCTATCTCATCTCTAGCTCAAAATAATAATACTAGCATAGAATTGGATGATGATCTAGTAAATAAAAATTTAAATGATTTATTAAATTACGATAATTTTGAATGTCCTAAAATATTCTCAGAGTTAGATATGGAACTTATAAAATACTTAATTCCAAATACACTTGTAGATATGGATACAGGTCGATTGATCATGCCTTGTTTATGGAATAATAAATTAATAAAATTTTTGCCAAATAATTTTTATTTGGCTAATTCTGTATTGAAATCAATACTAAAAAAATATAAAAAAAGAGCCTCTTAAATTAGAAGCGTACGATAATGTCATATTTGACCAACTTAACCAAGGTATCATTCAACCTGTTGAAATAAATACAGTAAAAAATAATAACAAAGTTTCATTTTTAGCTCATAATGCAGTATTTAGAGATCATGTAGAAACGACAAAATGCAGAATTGTATATTTGTCGAACCTATGTGATAAAAACCAACCAACTAACTTATCACATAATAATGTTAGCTTACCAGGACCTAATTTAAATAATAGATTGGATATTGCATTAACACTACTAAGGTTTAATAAGTATCTGTTGGTATTTGACTTGGAGAGAGCCTTTCACCAGATTAAATTGCCTTGCGAGGATACAGAAAAATTCCATTTTTTGTGGTTCAAAAATATAAAAGAAAATGATTTTAGTATTGTTTCTTATAAATTAATGCGACTTCCGTTTGGTATTAGATGTAGCCCTTCCATTCTCATGGTAGCACTTTACATAATATTAATATTGCATGTTCATACTTGTGATGAGTTTGAATATGAACTTAGGAAGATTTTGTATAACCTGTCTTATATGGATAACTTAGGTTATTCTTCATCTTCTGAAAGTGAAATTATTCTTGCTTATCATAGGTCTCATGTAATATTTAACAATTATGGGTTCAATTTGCAACAATTTCATAGTAATTCACCAGAGTTTAAAAATTAAATTATAGTGAGTTAGATTGGGCCAATAATAGTAATGTAGATGAGCCTATAAATAATCACGTAAAACTATTGGGAATGATGTGGGATACTCATAGTGATACCTTGTATAATAAAAATAATGAAATGGATCCTAAAGCAAACACTTTGAGATCTATTTTATCTACTATAAATGGTCTATTTGACCCACTAAATATTGGGCTTCCTGAAGAGTTTGTGGTTAAAATTATTTTTACATAAACTACAAAATAATAAAGATATAACTTGGGACAAAAAATTAGATAGTAATTTACTAAAAGAATATAAAAATATTTGCTCACAATATAATAAAAGCAAAAAACCTGAATTAAAAAGATTTATTGGGGATTATGCTTCTTCATATAATATTATAGCATTTACTGATGCTAGTAAAGATATTTATGGTAGTGTCTTATATTTACAAAATAAAGATAGTAGTGAGCTGCATTTTTTATGTGCAAAAAATAAATTAATTTCAAACAAAAATACTAACAGATCTATTCCAGTTCTAGAGCTATTTGCTGTAAAATTTGGAGTACAATGTCTAATAGAAATGTTTGACAATTTAACTAATACTTTCACACCTTTAAAAATAAATAAATTACATTTATATACTGATTCAATGGTAACATTGAATTGGATTATAAATAAAATTGAAAAATTAAACAAAATTGAAAGAAAAGGAACCATTATAAATAATCAGCTGAATTTTATTGAAACTGCATGTGAAAAACACCCGATAACTTTTCATCATTGTGAAGGATCTCAGAATCCTAGTGATTATGTTACTCGATGTGTTTCATATAAGGTTTTATTAAAAAATTCACTTTATTTAAATGGACCTATATTAAACAATAATGAAAGGTTAAAAGTCACTGTTCCAAATCCCTTATATAATAATAGTACAGATTTTAATATTTATAATATTCAAACTTTTTCTTTTGTACCCTTATTTAAATTAGATAGATTTTCTTCTTTGAATAAACTATTTAAGGTTTCACACTATGTAAGAAAATTTATTCATAATTTAAAGCTTAAAGTACATGAGAAAAACCCCACTTTGTTTTCCAATTGTGACCCTAAGGCAATATGCTCATATGAAGAAAGTTGTAATGTCATTTTTAGGCAATATCAGCTAGAAAATTTTTCAGAAACATATCAATATTTAATAAACCCCCAAAAAAATAAAGAGACAAATTTGGTCACACAACTTAATCTTTTTCTTGATAAAAACAATATAATTAGAGTAAAGAGTAAATTTGCAAACTTAGATGCTGATTTTAATAAAAAAAAATCCAATATTATTACATAAAAATCATTCACTAACTGATATAATAAAAAGGAAAGCTGCAGTTCAATGTAGAGAGCTACATAAAAAGCTCATAAATCAAGGGCAACTTTAACATCTCCAACTATATAATAGTCAAATAAATATCTGTGTCCTTGTTTAACAGGGACATGATATTTATTTGAATAAAAACAATGTAAAATAAATTTGGTTTCCAAATTTAGTTTACATATTCATCAAAATTAAATTCTTAATAGAATTTAATTTTGGCCTCCTCCCAGTGTTAAAAAATATACATTGTATAATGTATATTATGTACCTTATACAATGTATATTATTTATTTTTTTTTTTATACTATATATATATATATATATATATATATATATATATATATATATATATATATATATATATATATATATATATATATATATATATATATATTATATATATATATATATATATATATATATATATATATATATATATATTATTTTTTTTTCTTTTTTATTCAAGTGGCCATATTGAAGTATGAAATTTGATTATTGAATCCTTTTTTTTTATTTGAATAATAAAAATAAATTTTTTAATAAAAAAAAAAATTAACTAAAATACACCATGAGCTGGTTTGAATGCACCCTAAAATGTATATGGAATTTGCCATGACATCAAAGATTCTATTGTTATGACTTTTGATTTTTGACGACGGGCAAAAAAGCCAGCCCTACTCTCTTGCAACATTGAGCAATGAGAAAAAGGGTGCAGACCTAAAATACACATTTTGGAGCCAGAACTATGTTTCTGGTTCTGCCACAACTGGCATTTAAACAAATACATGGATAATTATAAAGGATTTAAAAATCAAATTTCCTCAGTGGTGCCACTGAATAAAAAAGAAAATAATAGTAACAAATAACTAAAGTTTTATATTTTTATTTTTTACATAACCATTTCAATAAGTGGCCTAGGCTACCATACCTAGACCTGAAGATAAACAAGAGGCTTGGGACAACACCCCAGATAAGGAGAGATATATTAAAATTAGAGGATCTTCTTTTCTAAAAAAGGGTAAGCATTTCAAACTAAATTCATTTTAGCTGTTGGTGTAATT
>JABUQX010056386.1:0-21779 GCA_015478945.1 Trachelipus rathkii | reverse complement strand
AGATCACTAATAAAAGATTTAGGTTTGTCACATTTAAGCCTATCCAACTTTGAAACACATGTACCTTGTATTTTTGTGTTATATCAATAGTTTAGCAAATTTTAATTAAATTAACTAACCCATCAAAAATGTTTCATCAAAGTTAACCTAAGCGACTTATTAATTTTAAAAGAGAATGTGTATAATATATATAAATAAAGGCTATACTATTTTTAGTAATTTTTTACATTTTTTTTTGTGCATTTTTCCCTGCTTTTGATGTACATAACCCAATATATCTAACTTAGGAAAATATTGCTAAAAGTAACATTATCAAAATTGACCATCCGTATGAAAAGTTTGCAGTGGGGCGTCGGTTATAGTGGCCATAACTTAAACTAAAATTCTCCTATCTGTCACTAACAGGCAAACTATCATCACCAACAAAGTATTTAGCACATCAATTGCTGATAGCATAACATTACATAACCTAACACACTATCATAATTTCTGCAAACCATGTCTATCTTTAACCTTAACTCATCCTAACCTAACCTAGCTCTTTGTAACCTTACTAAATATAAGCAGTACCGTCAAACCAGTCAGCACTACGCAACCAAACTTCTTTATATAATACATGTCTCTATAATAACTCTGATCAATGTGTGCGCGGTGTAATTTCGTGACGTCACATTGCATACTGTTTTCTTAATGTTGTGAGGTAAACATAATTTAATATCTTTTGTAACATTGCTTTATATTTTAATTTCTTTTTACATATTTGACATTTATCCTATTCATTTTCTTTTTCTTTTTTAAGCATTAACTTAAGTACTTTCTTTTGTGGTTTTAATAATTTACTTTATATTTCATGGAGCTAAATATAGGATTTTAGTATGTTTTAAAGAAATAATTTCTATTTATAGTTTTGTTCATTTATATTTATTATATTTATAAATTTAATTTTATCTTAAAAACATTTTATTTTTATTATTAAATTTTCATTTAAATTCATATTTTATTGTAACAAAAACAAGAAAACAAAACGACATAACATGATAGTATGTACATACAACCCCACCCCTCTCACTCCACACACACACATGTTTTCAGTCCTTAACCTCCAATATATATTTTTTAAAATTTTTACTATTTT
This sequence comes from Trachelipus rathkii, assembly GCA_015478945.1. Lineage (NCBI taxonomy): Eukaryota > Metazoa > Arthropoda > Malacostraca > Isopoda > Trachelipodidae > Trachelipus > Trachelipus rathkii. Next base: position 20,644 of record JABUQX010056386.1, on the reverse strand, counting down.
ATGTTTTAGTTACAGTTATTGTTTTTGATTTTGTTTGTATTTTACAATTATTTGTTTTGATTTTAAGTTTTTATATTATAAAAGTTTTATTTCACCTTTACGTAATAAAAAAATAATTTAATTTTTATTATAAAATTAATATTCTTTTAAAATATTTATTTTTTATTTTTGTTAGCTAAGTTTTCTACTTAAAAATATCGTTTAATCACTTAATCACAATAAGCTACAGTGCCTCAATCGATAGAGCGACAGAGTCGCATGGCAAGGGTGCGGGTTCGATCCCTACTCCTAGGTAATAATTACCTAGAGAAGTTCCTCTCATAGAATAGGGCTATTCCAGCGAGGTGTGAACTTTTTTATAAAAATAAAAAACTGAAAAAATAATCTCCTACTCCCTCCCCAATCTTGGAAATGATTTAGAGATTTAATGATTAAACAATTTATTGATTTAAATACATGAAAACTCATTCCTCTTACTACATAAAAAATTTATCTCGCAGCAAAACTTAACGTAATCTATCAAAAGTTAACATAACCTTTTTGTATCTAACAATCTGAACTGCAAATAAATGACAACATTAACAAAGTACTCTACACATCAAGAGCGACCCAACTATTTTCTAGCAAATCACAGGATATTAAAGTAGCAATATCTATCAAAACATAACATAAGATTACAAAACTTAACATAACCTAAAAGAAAGCATAACGTAGCCAATCTAACCTACTTCGAACGCTACGAATAAATATTTATCATGAGCAAACTTCCAACTAAAGGTAGTTGTAATATTACTTATCAAAAAGCAATCTAACATACCTTACCTAATAACATATGTCAAACTAGAATCACTTATGATACACTTTAACTTGTCAATTGATTTAACCTATCAATTACAGTTAACAAAATATTGCAGACTCTAACGTACTATCATCATTTAACCTAAGTTCAGTATAACCCCTCAAAAGTTACATGTTTAACCTAACAAACTGTATTACCCAACAAAACTCAACTTTACCAAACTTACATACATCGATCAATGCCTGTCTTTGATCAACATAGCTAAAACCTAAACCAATTATTGTTAAATATAACCCAACTTAGACTCTACACAATCATAGTATACCTCATGTACAAATAAACATTTTACTAAAATATTTTTCATGATCCATATGTCCTTCATTAATATATTTGGATAAATAGGATATATGAGGTGTAAGTAATTACGTTAGAGAGCAGGTAAAAGAGATGATCTTAGATTTGTTAGGCCAATTGTGTTATCTCTTCGCACCCAAATGGTGAGGGTTTATTTAGAAAACTTCAAAACACACCACATTAAGTGATTGTTCTCATCTAATACTAATAGTGAAGACGAGTATGCTCAGTAATTCTGAATTTTTAATTATCTGGAACAGTTTGCTAGGAAATATATGCATTAAAAATTTCTCAAAAGAAGTCGCAGAACAATCATTACCTTAACGGTGGGAACCAGAGAGAAAGGAGAAGACCCATACTCTTAAAGATCTCCGGACACTTTGGTTCCAAGAATGATAAGTATGGTTACTCAAAATTCTTGAAAAAAAAGTTGTCGTGTAGGGTTTCCAAAATTATAATTGGTTTTAAATAGTGTCAAAGTGGGCAGATAATAAATAGGTTGAATGATGAATATCTGTTTTTTCCACTACAGATTCCTAAAAAACACAACGTTAGTCCGATAAGCATCGAACACGAGGGCGTTTAAGTAACGGAGGACCACGGTTATGTGAGGTTTGACCCAAGACGCGTTGAAATGTCCCGACACATTTCAAAACTTAACAAATGGTATGTGGAGTGGTGAAGATTTGTGGTGTTTGATGGTTTTTGGTATTTATGGAATCATATTTTTTGATGAAAAGCAGTTAATGGTAATTTTAGAGGTTTTGTTTCCAAAGGCGAAAGAGTGGGGAGGAGTTGTTTAAAGCTAAATGCCATTTGGATTTAATTTTAAAGGGGGGACCCAGGAATCTTATGTACAAGATGATAGGGCGAAGAAGGTATTAGGTCTTATGGGTTTTTAGGGCATTTCCATAGAATTTTTGGGAAAAAAGGGACAAGGGAAGGTTGCTTTTTTAAAATTCATTGTTTGAGCGTTGATAAAGCATGTTTTTTAGTTATGGTTAAAGTTGAATTGAAAAAAAGTTTTAAAGGTATTTTAGTGAGGAGGGAATTATGTTTTGTGTTGTTATCAGAGAGTAGATTGTAACATTTATGTAGATAGTCAGTTTTGTTAAGGTATAACTATATTATTACATTTGTGGGATCTTGCCACATTTATTGATATTTGTTTGTTTTTTGTAATGTGAAATAAGAGAGAATTGTATGTAAAATTAGGAGTTTGTTTTCTGTTTATTTAGGGATTTAAATAAAATTCTGTGATTACTGGTCATTCCATTCTTCATTGGTAAAATATGAGAGAAAACATCTTCTTTGAAATTAGTTTTTATATTTTTAAAAAGTGCCCACAAGAAAAATTTCGAAAAATCTGGGCCGAGATGCAGTAAATCAAACAATTATTCGTCCTGCTCTCCAAAATATTTGATATTTTGATCCATTTTGATAAATGTTATTAATCTGATTTATTTTATGATTTGTTATAAAATTACGGGAATTCTTCAACCCAACCACTATTAAATAAAATCAGTATTAAATAATTTGTTTTTAAGTTTTCTCTTTTTTTCATTTGATTATAAAATCTGGTCTTTCATGTGGCTAAATGAAGTTAACTGGGTTGGGAAGGATCGACAAGAAGAGTTTTAGGTTTCTGTTATTACCATGGGGACTCTTTGAAAAATTTTGAAAATAATTTTAAAATTTTGGAAGAAATTAGAGAGTTTTAAAATTTCTTTCCTGATAGCTTAAGAAATTCTATTATTTAGATGTAAACGTATTTCCCCTAGTATGATAATCAGGCGGAAGAGGGTCTTTTATTATCATTTGGTGGAAAGATTGTTAGGTAACCAGAGTTCTTAGGTTTTAGCTTGTTGGTGGTTGTATTACATCCTGGAAAGCTTAATCAAATCTTTTTAAATATTAGAGATGAACAATTTCATTTGGATCTTTGATTTTGATAGAGAAAAGTTTTTGCTAGAGTTCTACGTTAGTTTTAAAAGATCTCCTAGTTGTGAGATCAGGGCATATTGCAATGTATTGTACCATATTCAGGCGAAATTGAGTCGCATATAAGAATTAAGCATAATATAATAAGAAAAGGGGGCCTTTATAAGTAGAAATCCTTGTTTGTAAGTATTTGTTAGAAGAGAAAAAAGTCACTATTTATTAATGTTACTTAATAGCACCAAATTTTCGTTTCTTTTCTTGAAACCTCATTCAGGTGCTTGGTTTTTGTTAAGGAACTAAAATTAAATTTAAATATTTAACAGATAATCAACCACTACCAAATCGAAAAGTAATTTTATATTTTAGTAATTTTCTTTATTGGTTACAATAATTAAATTTTGGGACGGTTCTGCGTCACGGAAATACCAAGGGGTGCGTGCGCGGACAAAGCATGATGAGAAAAAAAAACCTTCAAATTATTTTTTTTTTTAGTATATTACATAATTAGTATATATATAGTATATATATATATATATATAATAATATAATATGATATAAATAATATATACTAATATATATATATATATATAGTATTATATATAGTATTATAATATATATTTAGTATATATTATAATATTATATGATATATAACTATGATATCTATATATTATAAATATATATATATATAAATATTATATATAGTATATATTACTATATACTATATATATACCGAATATTATACTATTATATAATATTAAATATATAATTAAACATATAATAGTATATAATATATATACTACTATACTATATATATATTAGATATTAACTAATATACTTTATATATTATATATATATATTATTATACTTATAATATATATATAACTATTAATATATATATATATATATATATATATATATATAAATATATATATATATTAATATATCAATTATTAGGTATATATATATTATAATTAGTGGATTGTGCCACACGAAGTTTTGGTAGAGTTATTCGCGGTATTCGGGGCCTGATTTCAGGCTCAGAAATTATACTGCAATTTTTCACGTATTACAGCATTTTTTATGTTTTCAATCGATTTTATATAATATGAAGCTTATATAAACAATTTAAAATTACAGTCACAACATAAAGGCAAAACTGGCATCAAATTTAGAAATTGAAAATTTTAGGAAACTATTTTCCAAAAAAATAAAAATGAAGAGGAACATGCAGCATAAACACCAAAAGAGAACCAAAGCTGCAGACCCCTGTTCGGTCTCAGTATCTCCTAATAAGGGCTTTGAGCATTTCCAATAATTCTAAAAAGAAAAAGAAATAGAATTTAAAAAGTAATTAAGATAAACATTTCAGCACATTGGTGACCAAAACAACCAACTACTGTTTAGCTGGTATAAGGAGAGAGTGGCTTGCTTAAAAAAAAAAATTTGTTTTTTTTTCCCCTTCTTCAATTTCATGTTTTTAATTCCAGCATTGTTGCAGGACTATGGCATTCAACGATTCAATATTATATGTCCAGAGAGCTGATCTAAAAAAGTATGATGATTTTTTATTTACCTTGCAGAAGCATATCCTTACACATTTTCACCAATTTCAGCTAAATAACGGGAAGCTGCAAAAACGCTTTAAAACTGTTTACAGATCGGCCAGCTCGAATTGTGAACATAAACAGCTATAAATGATTTCAATGGATTGTTTTCTTATTCACGTCCGAATAACAGAATATGTTATTTATAGGCTTAAAAGAACTGTTTGAACAAAAAAAAGGTTTCCCTAATACCATATATTTTGCAATTAATACCATGACGATTGTGGTGGCTGTAGGTGCATAATGTTGGGCCCAAAATGTTTATGTCATTTACTTGGAAAAGGCCCATTTGGACAAATAAAAATAACCACACCCAAGAAACACAAACCCAGAAAAAAACCACTTCACGTAAAACAAAAGCATTAAACACGAATAGTAAACGCAGTCGCCGCAAAGTGAATCCCTTCCATTTTTAAGCAATTAAAATCTATTTTATAATGAAAGTAACCTTAATAAAGCAAAAAAGGGGGGGGCGGGGGGCGGGGGGTCCCCATTCAGTTGGGAGAGTAATTACAGCTCGTGAAAAGAAGTAAAGGAATCAGATAGGAAAAAATTGACTGTCTAAGTTTCTATGTTGACTTAAATTCCTTAAATGTGTCGTAAAAGCCTAAGACTTTCTTTAACGATTTCTGCGATTCCAAGCTAGATTTTCAATACATGAATGCAAGCAGAATCAGTAAAAAATTATGGGTCGTTAGTGGGCAATGGAAAAGAAAATCGCATGAATAAATTTACATAAACTTCCTGACACATTCTGCGGACCGGATGATTGTCAACGTTGAGTGGGCGGGGAAAAAGTTGAAAAAGCTTTGGATAGGTTCCATTTTTCACTTTCTTTAAGTGGAGTTCGTTTTAAAAGAAATTGTGTGCATCGAAAGATCGTCATACAGGAAAAAAGGAAAAGTGAGTGAATGAAAAATAGAAAAGTCGGTTATAGAATGATATATTACCCTGTTACATAAAAAGTATAAAAAAGGCTACATACAGACAATTACATCAAAGGAAATTAAACAATATGGTATTAGGTTTGCCTACTTTTTGGGGAGCCACGTGTTGAAAGCACAATGGGATATTCCCTTCAATTGGTGGGAAAAAAAAAGGAAATAGGAAAAATTATAGAGTTTTATGGAATTTGAAAAAAAAAACTAAGCAAGAAAAACAAATAGCTTTCAAGCCTCCCACAGTTTCATCAAGTGGCATAAAGCGAATATATACTAAGAATATTTAAGAACAGGAGGAAAAATATTTATGCATAAAAAGCCAACTCAAGGGAAAAGAATCATTATGTTATCCCCCTGAAAATGCTGAAAGAAACTGCTTAAATGTTCTGATCATTCTTTTAAAAAACCCCTTAAGGAGTCTTATTTCAAATGAAAGGTGTAGTTGTAATATCTTTATCAAAAAATTATGGACTTTTTCAATATTTCATTTTTAATTTTATTTTAATATTGTGTATTTGTAAATTTGATTTATCAAGTATAATAAATAGTTGTATTTATCTTTTTCTTGTGTTATTGTTACTTTGTAGTATTAAAAAACAACGGTAAACATTGGAAGTTTCTTGGGGACGGTGGTGTCGCAATTGCGATTATTAATGTGTGCTGGATTTCCAAAAATGTAAAATTAATAATCTGGTTTTTTTGCATATTCACATCTCATTTTTGAGAATATTTTGTGCTCATTTAGTATTTTGTTGTAAATATTTGTACATTTTTTATACCCTTTTTTCAAGATCTTCGTATTCGCCAACACAATGTGGGTTATATACTACTAGTTTATATTATTAATTACTATATTATAATATATAGATATAATATATATATATATATATATATATATATATAATATAATAGTATATAATATATATATTATATATATATATATATATAAAATAAATATAGATATATATATTATATTATTATTATATATATATATATCATTTATATATATTACTTGTATATATATAATATCATATATATATATAATATATATATTTATAGTATATATATAATATTATATATAAATTATATATATATATAATATTATATATTATGTATATAATTATATATATATATATTATATTATATATATAAATATAATTAATGATATATAATATATTATATATAAATATATATATAGCTATACCGGATATAATATTATATGTATATAAAATATATAATATATATATATAATATATTATAATATAATATAATAAATTAATAATATTATACCGTATATATATATTATATATATATTATTATATACTTATATATTTATATAATATGATATATATATTATATAATATTATAAGTATATTATATATATATACTATTAAGTATATATAATATAGATATATATATTATTATATAATATATACTAGTATATATATATATAATATATTGAAAATGGAGAAGAAAAGAAACAATATAAGGCAGCTAATGATATGATACCATGTCTTTGATACATATATGTTAAGATAGCTATAATACAACTATGAAGTAAAAAGAAGTAATATGCGGGACATAAAAACAAATGAACTGTAAAGAGGTAGGAAATGGGGTTTAGTTAAGTAAACATAATCCTTACGGATGGTAGTTAAACTTTTCTCTTTGTAGCACCGATCTACTTGTGCATTTAGCGTCTTGGAATAATCCCATCAAAAGGCTCCAACAATAGTCGGCCATCATTATTGATATCCCACTTGCCCTGTTGTAACATCCCTTCCATTTGGAATTTAGATCTTGATGGGAAAGCGTTCAACCCCTTGCTCATCCGAACTAACATCGTCTAGGTTATCCGGAAATTTTGCTTTATGTGAGGGAATGTAAGTAGGCAACTTTTATACTCAATTCTACCCAATTCCATGAGAATGAAACTGGTCTTAGCAAAGTTCCTGTTACAATGTTAAGTTGGTCTCGGCTTTCCTTGTTCCCCAGAAAAAAATTCTGTTGCTAAACTTAAAAAAAGCATTTCCACGGGCTTCTTGGCCTCTAACACAGTCATTGTTTGGAGCAAAAGGCAGCATCACGGAGGAGTGGCCGTTTATTTGTGGGCCATCAAAATATCCCAGCAGCTGTTTTCTTCTCGTCACTCAGACTAGGAAACGTTTGCATAAGTAAGAGGAAAAAAAAAAAGCATTCACCATCATGGTCCAGCGGGCCGTTCACAAGATTGTTTCACGTTTAAACCAAGTTTTATGTTGTAGGTGGAGGTAAGATGGATTGTTTTTCCTCTGTACAAGTGGTTTCCACATACGGATGTTTACCTGTCAACCCTTGCAATCAAGGATTCTCCCTCTGGTGGCCGCATTCTCTTTTTGGTCCTCCAGTGATGTGCCTTTGCCGCCCTGGCATGTACCCAATTAGCCACGAAGGACCGTAAGCAGGGACGATATATTGTTTGAGGTGTAAAAAGCCTGCTTGTGGTGACAGATGTGCAAGAAAACATGTTTAGTCCATTTTAGGTCGGTACGGACATAACCTTTTACCATTCCCATTACGTACCTTGATATTTGTCAGAACGGTTGTCTTACTCTCAGACCAAAAACTGCTCTTTGACTGCTTTTTGCGGACACTACTCCTCTGTCTCGCATCTTAACTGGTGCTAGTACCCTAACTGGAACCGAAGCATAAACCTTGTTGGCCTCTGGTCTGTGTATGACAACACACACTTTTTAAATCACTCGCTCTTGGGAACGTTGGTTACAGATAAATCTAGGCCATCCCACTTCAACCTAGGACACTCGTATGCGTGGGAGTCCCACTAGGCGAGTAGCTTTGTAGGACCTTGCAAAACACTTTCCACTGGCAATTTACAGCAAGGTTTTGACCATAATTTCTACTGGAAATGAGGCCGCATCATCCGCCAAAAGGCTCTGGCTTCTCTGTTACTGAGTAACATAATGTTTACTCTTTGCTGCCTTGGTATCCAGTAAGTCATTTTTTTCATGTTTTGTCGTTCAACCTCGAAAAAAACGCCAAAAACAGGTCTTGGAGCGGTCGACGACATCTTCCGGCAAAAAATGTTACAACGTGGCTCTCATACCAAGATTACGTTTCAGTTCAAACCCCGTGGGTGTGAAGTCTACAGAAGGATGGGGATGGGCCATCCCGGGGGGACTGTATTTCCAGATGGATTTGATTTAGGAGGACATCATATCCCAAGCGTCTATCTGGTAGTCACCTCAACATTCCTTATTTTATCTATGTAGGGACACTGGTTGTACGTATAAAGAAAGGTTCACCCACATTGGCTTCGCCCGAATATCGACCGCTCATGAGAAAACTATTGCTGCTTTACTGTTTAGATATTATGCGGTGATAGGTTAACGTCTCACTGTATCTAGCCTACCGTACGTTGCATGGCACTATTGAATTTTGTTATCAAATTTTTTCCTATGATGGAATTATGCTCATGAAACAATCATGGTGATCCAGATTGCACGAAAAAACGGGATGTGATAACAACGCGCATTGAGTTTCCGAAAGAATATATATTTGGCAATTCCACTGCACTCTTTCACCTAAAATTACCTGTATATTAGTAAGCTTATTTTGCTCACTAAAAGCATAAGTACCATCCACATAATGCAGCAGAAGAAACGTCATTCAACCTTTTTTGTTGGGGGAACCAAGTGTACACGTTTTTCTTTATTTTTTCCTTCTCTAAAAATGGGATGACCGAATTTTGAAATAAAAACTAATTTTGGCCGAATGAAGTCGAGATCAGTGAAAAAATAATTTACTCGGCTGGAAGACCGTTCTTATCCCATGATAGTAATCCAATATTCGGGCTTTTTCACACTATTTTTGGTCAGCATCCTAATTTACTTAATTATTAATGACTAGATCAATTTATAACAAATATATAGCTATATAATACTAATACAGATATAATATATACTTACTTCATATATTATAATACTACTATATATATATATATAGTGCACTTAGAGAATCATATAGTATTAATCTATATATTAATATATATATATATTATTATTATATAACTATGATATGATATATACTATATATATTATATACTATACTATATTATATAGGTATAATTATTATATAGTAATAATATATGACTAATATTAATTGTAGCCAAATTTTAAGTCATAGAATAATAACTTCTAGAAGATTTTATATAAGGATATCTTATATACCTTATACAATATATAGTTAAATTATCATAGATATATAATAATAATATATTATATATTAAATACTATATATATATATAATATATTATATATTAATCATTTATTTATTATTTGTAATAGTATATTTATATATATAATCGTATTATTATTAGTATATATAATATAATATATATATATTATATATTATTAGATATATATATATATCAAATTATCATATATATAGGATATTATATTATATTATGATACTATATATATATATTATATATATATGATATATAAATGTTTTAAGTAACTACATCAATAGTTAATATTAACTATATTATATTATTAATATATTATTGATGATATAATATATTATATATTAATAGTATCAGTATAATACTTAATATATATATATACTACTTATATATGATATTAATATATATTAGTAGTTATATATATATATATACTATAATATATTTATATATATATATTATAAATAAATTATGTACTTTTAAAAAGTACAACGGCTATCTAGTTAGTTATATTGTTTGTATTATAGTAATTAATACGCTAGCTATTATATATCATTAAACTCTTCTATAATATATAATAAGTTGCGCTATACTTAGAATACTTATTATTAAATATATAGTTACAGTCTTATAGTATATCACTATTATCACATCAGTTGATATATACTATATAATATATGGTATGTTTAATAAAACTTATTATACTATCTATATTATATATATTATTCTTTAATAGTAATTATATTATATTATACTCATAGATATCACAGACTAATAAATTTAATAATATTAAATAGAGTTAGTTATAGATATATATATTAATTATATGATATATATTATAATAGATATGATTTTTATAATAATATGGTATTATATACGATATAATATATATACTATACTATATATATATAGCCTTATCAATTATATATAATATATTATACTAGCCGTACCTAGATATGATCGTATACTTCAATATATTATGAGTAATACTCAAAAGTTATAATTATATACTTTTACATTTTTTTATCACACGTATATATAATATATATAGTCATATTTACCATATAGTTATATTCATAATTATAATGATATAACTTATACCTTATATGTATAGTATTAGGTTATACTATAGTATCTAATACCCGGCTCGTACTACTATATATACGCGTTTACTAGTTATATACTCAAATATATACTTGATCAAGTCTTTGTTATCTTTGTCTGCCTCTGTTCTGGATCAATACAGGATTGCCTGTCTGTTGAATAGATTATCCTACTCGTTGACTCGTTTTAACCGTTCTCCCTTATCGTTGATGTTGACGTTGATGCGATATGGTATATAAATGCATTAAGAAAGTATTGAGAAAGACGACATAGGAGTGCGTGACCTACAGCGACAATCTCCGCTGTCGCTCGTTATTACATCCCTTCCGCTTTCATATATCGCCTCTTTAATTCACTGTGGGTTACTTAGTTTATCATTTTCCGACATACTCTTATCACTCGCCGTCAGAAACCGTTTATTTATACTTTTCTTTTCTACGCTTGGGAAGTGTATCGAAGCGTTTGAAAAAATATTGTTGATTAACAAGTGCCCTATAGGTAGTAGTGATACTTTGCTACTAGCTTACTGTGAAAATCTGTATTTAAAACCCTCTGGTGTACGTTTCTGGTGTTAGTGATTTCATTCCAGGATGAAATGTGTCTTCAAATGTTTATTAGTGTAAGTGGTGTGCATGCTGATTAGATAGACGGCTGTCCACTCTAAGAGTTTGAGCTAACCGCACCTCTAGCCTCGTAAAAAGACCCCTTTCAGGTTTTCAAGGTTTCGTGATAGCGCCCGTCAATATGCCATACTTGCTTAATTGTGGCTCAGGCGAACTGTCCGTAGACTATAATGCCTATAGCAGGTGCGTTTGTCATGTAAAAAATATATTGGCTCCCGGTATAATCAAGCTGTTTAAGTATAACCAATCGATAAATGTTCGGCGCGTAGGCAACCAGCAAATTGATATAACAAGTTTAAATGTAAATAGTAATATAAGTTATAATTGTCATTACGTTAATTACTGTAGCGATAATAGAAAGTTGAAAAGTTTATGTTCGCCAATTCTATAGTGCATATATCTCCGCTCTTTTGCCGGTGAGTATTTCAACACAAGCACCAGATAAAGACAAATTCCAGGTGCGTGAGTAATTAAAAATGTACACCTTGCTGGTTTATTCTTGGTAGGATAGTTTTGTTGTTAACCACCTGTATTTTTGTATGTGGTAAAAGCAAGAAGGCGTAGGTTACCGCTTTCTGCTCTGGGTTGTGTGTGTGTGAACGTCGTTATTGGTAACGATAGCTAGTTAGTGAGTGTGTTTCTTGTTTGGTTTGTTTTGTTTAGGTTGTTGTGGTCGTACGTTAACCGCATGGAAAAAGAGCACGGTGATGGTTGGGTAGTGGCAGTTGTGGTGATAAGGTATTATGACAAGGGGTTATGTTGTTTACCTTAAATATTTGATACAAGTAAATAAATAATGAAAAACAATGAGAGTGTAGTTATGTGAATAGGTAAAAAAAGTTATTAAACAATAGATGGAAAGTGTAGGTTTGTTGGTAAAGTGGGTTTGAAAAAAAAAAGGGGGGGGACATTGAAAATGTGTCCCATCTGTCCTTGAGGGGAAGCAAAATGTGAAGGCCCCCGAGAACCAAAACGCCATACAAAGGGTGGTTGTTTGGCGTATTGTAGGCAAGGTTCCATGCTCTATGGAGTGGGTGGTCATCCTGTTCCGACTGAGTTCACTGATTGCTCATGATCTCTTCAACATGACAGGCTTATACGTGTGGTGAAATGGTAGAGAACTCAAGGAGATAGAAAAACAAGAGAAGTGAAGTAAGCTGAGAGTGTATGAAGAGTAGTTTGGTAATACCAAGCCAACCGAAGCTGAGCTGTGTCTGTCGGGCTCCCTCCATGCGGGCGTGTGAAGAAGAGTGTGGGGCCCGTCGATGTGCGTCAAATTGCCATTGAATTGGTGGAGATGATCTAAGGGAATATGGAGTTTCCCAATCGCATTGTGATAGTGGATGTAAATGTAATATTTGTTAGCAGCACGGGTCGAATACAAATATTCATATTTATTGCGGTATCTTTAATAAGTGTCGCTTTTCTCACAGGATCACGGTGGATGTGCGCTAGGAGGTGTGTGTACATGCGTAGTTAGGTATAGTAAGAAGGGTCAATCTAGAGCGCGTTGTCGTATTTGTAAAGTGTGGATATGAGCATGGTTCAGCGGTAGAGGGTAGAGATTGAGAGCCAGATACACTGAGTTATCTGATACTATTTGGATCTTAGAAAAGCAGGTAGACAACTGGCTTAGGTTCGCTGTATATCACGTTGGGACTCGGGTTTACACGTAAGTACTGTTGAGATTGACTTTGCATCCGAAAAAATCGAAAAGCATTTCTGATAGCTAGCGAAGGAGTAGTAGGGAGTAAGTGGAGGTGTGAGTAAAAGAAGTGGAATGATATGCTATCCGATTTGTGTTGTAAGGAGTCGGAATCGAAATCATTTTCGTGGAAGGAGATTGTTAAATGAAACGTACATACCTCGATGGATAGATATATCTTCCTATAAGTGAGATTCCCTGTTGTGTGGTTATCAGAGGGCACAGGCATGGAAAGTGGAAAGTGACAAAAAGTCGGTTCGTGGATAACTCAATGCTCCAAAGCGAGTTAAGTAAGCTGCAGTTGTTGAGGGAAGAAGTAAATGATCCCAATAGTAATGAGGAGCGAAAACTGTGTGTGGAATCAGAAAAGTGTTGTTTCGGGTTCCTGAGGTAAATTAAGTACCGTGTAGGACAACGTGATGTGGAGTGTACAAATGATTGATTAAAGATCTGTGTTCTAAAAAGAAAGCCGCGGAGAGTGATTGACCGTTAACCTGTTACGTGCGTTTCGTAAGTGTGGCGTAATTTAAATAGATATCGGATGTGGAATATCAAGATGAACAAGAAGATAGTTATGTAGTGCAAAATGAGTGAAGTAGTTGTATGAGATAAGATTGTAGTGGAGGCGTAAAAAGATGTGTAGAAAAATGGATGTGTTAGCCTAGATAGAAGATGAGTGTAGGGAGGCGAGAATGATTGTTGGAAGTATGTACGAGAACTAGAAAGTTATGCAGTGGTTAAAATTAACGAAAAGTTGAGGTGGAGGCGTTTGGTGGAAAGGTGGGAACAGTCAAGTGTAGGTAGACCCGAGAACCGTGAGTAGGAGAGAAAGTAAGTGTCGTGATCACCCGCCCAAAAGGACCGTAGCTGCGCTAGTGAAGTGATGTTATGGGGAAGATTAAATAAATGTAATAATGTTGGTAATAATGTACATAGTGAGACATTGTAAAGTGAGTATACTAAAAGTGTAGTTGATAAGTGTAAGTGTAGTGTATAAAATAAAAATAAAATAAAAAAAAACAATAAAAAAAATAAAAAAATGTGGTGGAAATTGTGTAAGTAGTTAAATATAAGGTCAGCAAGTAAAAAAAGAGTTTTCAAAAAAGATTGTAAGTGTAGAAGAAAGGGTAAAGGGAATATGAGCGGGAGGAAAAAAGTAGGAAAAGGAAAGGATAAGGAAATGTTAAGATATATTGGTAAGCGTTCGGTGCTAAAGTTAAAAAAAAATTGGTAAAATGTGAGGATGGATGAGAGGACGTAAAGAGGGGTGAAAAGAGTCTGGTATAGGAAAATGGTTGTGATTAAGGAGTTTTAGAAAGCATTTTTTCTAGTTTTATGAATAGTGCAAAGGAGGGTAGTGTGTTTAATGAAAAGTGTTGTTGTGCTTGTGATTTGGGATAGATGACTCTGGTCTAATGTATTCGTGGATTTCATGAGGGGTTAAGTCTCCCTTGATGCGCTGAGTGTGAAAAGTAGGACCAGTGGCATTAGTTCACAGTGGGTATGCGCTCACTACTCTGGTACGAACAGTATTGTGGAGCATGTTTTGTAGATTGGATTCTGGTAATGTAAGAAGTAGATGAAATGACGAGTTAGTTTAGTGTGTAGGGGGGTGTGAAAGTATAATTGGATAACACGGACAGTGAAGGTTGATGGATAAGTGTTTGAGTTTAGTGGCTATGATACATGGTAGTAGGATAAATGTATAATTTTAGATAAGGACCTGCCCTTGTGTGAGAAAGAAGCTGAAGTATGATGAAATAGGTCCTCCTCGAGTGTATTTAGAAATGTATAAATGTTGTGAGGGATTTAGTAGTTTTTCCCTGCATGGTATACCTGTTGACGTGTCTAATAAGTGGTGTGGTTGCTCCCTGTTCGGAGTTAATGATTTGTTAAATATGATTAGTAATTATAGTTAAGGACCGCTGTATTAGAATAATTATTGCACAAGAATATCAGTCTCGAAAGTGAGTGAGTGCGTATAAATTGTGAGGTTAGGGGTATAGAACTACTAATAAAGTAATGATATGTATCAGGTGGGTGTAATGTAGTTGTGGTTTTTTTTGTTGCATGTATTTAGAGTTGTTAGTCGGACTTAAGTGCTGGTTATTGTGTTAATTCTGTTTTACAGACAAGTTGTGAAGGTAGGTATAGTGGGAGTGAAGATAAACGTGATTCTAATATTGATCTATCATATTATGATAAGTATTTGATAGAAAAGTTTTGTTTTCCATTATTCTTTATTTCTATTAAATATCTTGTACATCTTGTGAAAAGATATATATAACTCCTAATTGGTATATTTTCTGCGGTTCCATCTGTACTCATGAATATAAGTAATTGTGACGTGATGTTATGTATGAGTGAAATAATAACAGAAAGTGAAGTATGAGTGGGAAGAACCAGCAGAGATCTCCTCCATGATGTGTTAAAATCCGCCCTTTTTATCCCCTTTATATTTTAATTTTATTTTTATTTTATGTTTTCAGTACATATTTCATGGCCTGTTTAATTTATCTTCCTCTCTCTGAGGTGATAATAGATGATCTAAAAACAATTTAGCCGTGTAGAAATTAAAAGGGCTCTGGATATTCCCTAATAGTATAGATTGAATTGTTTTATACATCTCTATTGTTTTTTATTTCGTGAATAGTTAGTTACTCTCTTGTTGATCTTGTAAGGAATAGGTGAAGTACAACTGAGGGATTGGAAGTGGTTTAGAAGGGAAGAGTTTTAAAGTAACCGCTACTTAAGTATAAAGCGTGAGTTGCTGTGTGTGTGTAATAAGAGATATCTGTATCTCTCGTGTCTCCTCCTTATGAGTATATACTCAAAAGCGTTAGAACTATGTAACACTGAGAACCATTGAACGTCTGGGGATAAGTATGCAAAATTTTACACCCAGTCTTCGAGTTTAATTCATAAGTGGGTTCGGTGGTGTGTACCTAGGATAATATGTGGTCATCTATGTTTGGTGTAGTGATTATAGTAAGATCATGGTTCCTAATTACACTTCTCAGTTTACGAAGTGTGAGGATATCAGTGAGTGTAATTTTTAGGTATGTATTATAAGATTGATTTAGGAGTTAAGAAGTTAAGTTGTGTTAGGTATGTCTTTAAGGTTAGTGGTGGTGTTATGGAGGTGTTGAGGTGTGTGATAAATAAACAGATATAGGACTATTTATGTGGCAGCATCCAAAGCATTAAAATAGATGGAGTTGTTATAGAGGTTTTGATATAATGGTGTGTTAAAGAAGTGTTAGGTAGCTTAGGTTAAGAGAGTTATGTATGTATGTCTAAATGAAATCAAGTATGCAAGTCGAGTGAAAATAACTAAATAGGAAAATAAATTAGAGATAAATAAGATACAAAAGTTTTATGTTGTTCCGGCCCCTCTTATTATGTAGTATTTAAGTTCCAAGCCTTTTTCCGCATCATTAATAACTAAAGTAAGAATCAAAGTGTCTTTTGAAGGGATGAGAGGTTTTAATTACCGATATTTTGCTTTAATTGTTAGTGTTTTGTTACCGACTTTGTGATATGTGTTTTGTTCAGGGATCTTAAGGACATATAAAAATATTATAAATATGGTTTATGATTCTTAAAGCTATAATCTATTGCACATTTGAGTCTTTTTAATATATTATATATAATAGTATATAATATACCTATAAATATATATAATATCTATCGTTATGATTATTTGTTTTTTTATATTTTAATAAAGCTAATTATATCAAATTTAATATAGACTGAAAAAAGCGTAATCTTAAGTAGTTAGAAAAGGTACTAAATTTAACAGCATTCGCAATGGCTATTTTCTTATATTTGGCTACCTCACAAGATTTTTAATTATTTTAACATTTTCAGAGCATAAAATATTTTAATGTAGATTTAATTTATATGAATAATTATAATAACATCTATATAATGCATTTCATAAAATTGCTATATATTTCATTTATGATTTTTAACTTAACCAGTCTACACACGTTTGTTGACTTATATTAAGAATACTCTTTATTTGTCTCTTTATTTTGATAGATAAAAAGTTAATTTTTTCATTAACAGTATATTTAATAATAATAAGTAGTAATTATATTATAAATAAAAAGTATATATTGATATTGAATCTTAAGTTTTTGCATGATAAATAAAGATAAATTAGGATTATATATCTTGACATACTAATCAGGTTTCGTTTTACGATCTAAGCACGAATATGCCAAGTGTAATAGCATTGCTTTTATTATATACACGTGATTATATCTGGTCACGTAGTGCACTTGTATAATTAACGCGTGTAAACATCAGATAACACCACTTTAAAGTATGTGTTTCCTGGAATAAAACGGGATGATTTATATATTACTTTATATTGTAATCTATGATGGGGAGAGCTTTAAATATTTATCATATATACCGAATATTATACTAATATTTTCATCAGAAAGAAACCGCCTCATATATAATATGATACAAACTAATAAGGTGATAGTTACTGAGAGTGAGATTAATACTACTATATTTATTAATATTATAATAGACTTAATTTATATATATATGATAAATTATATTTAAATTATATATAATATATAATATATAATATTAATAATATTATTATATATATGATATATTATTATATTATTGAAATATATTTATAAAATATCTACAAAGAAAATAAGATTAATATACTTCCTATATTATATATATAGTATATATTATATAATATATATATATTATCATAATATATATATAATATAATATATATACCTATATATATATATATATATTAAATATATATATTATATATATTATATTTTTATATAATAATATATAATAATACATCTATATATATTAATTATACTATATTATAATATTTATTTTATTTTATATTGATAGTAGGGCGATAATGTAAATTTTTTTCTACCTGACCTGACCTAAACCTATTAACCTAACCTTACACCTAACTTGATACCTACCTAATATACTCACTATAACCTAACTTAATTAACTATACTATATCATGAGAGGCCTTGTAGCATAAAGTGGACCTTAAAAACCGTAGGAGCTTAAGCATGGAAAACTCTTAATCTCTTAATAATATTCTATCGACCTAACTAAGGCTAAGTTCGAAGCGCCTTGCCAACAGCCGATAGAGAGAAAAAAGAAAAAGAAATATAAGAGAGAAGGAGAAATCATGGTGCCGAAGCTAGCATTTAATGGAAGCAGATAAATAATAAGTTTAATATATCTTTTTTATATGCTTCAATATGTCCAATATTGAAAATCTGCTTTTTATATGATTTTCCCTTGAAAGTTCACATTTTCCGTGTTGGTGTCGTTAAATAGATACCATTTCTCAATATTATTTACACTAAATATATTGGTTATTTTCTATGAGTATTAATTAATATATGATTTTAATTGTATAAATATAATAAATAACTACCTCATATAAAAATATAAAGGACTATCAATGGATATATATAAGTGATAGGCCCTACTTATGAGTAAATAATAATATATTAAATATATAAGTTAAATTTATATTATATAATAAAAAAATTATAAAATAAAAATATTTTTTGAGCTCCTTTTGAGTGAGTGATTAATGTTCTTTATGATATAAAACTAACACCAATAAGAAGATAAGGACTGCATAGTATCAGATTGTACAAATCATATATCTTGCGGTTCTTTTCTGTTTTGGTGAGTGACGTCGCGGCAGGACGAATTCGCTCCTCACCCCCTCGTGGTATTATTCCCCTAATATGGTGCACATCAGAGCCGCCTTAGATAACTTGAATGTTAAGCAGAATATATATTTCAAATGATTGAGTTTAGTAAAAATCCATGCAGAAATGCAAGGGTGAGGGTGCAGCTCCCAAAATTCCCCATTCTCAAAGGTAGCTTATCTTTCTAATTTATCAAATGACTTCTCCTTTATATAATAAATAAAGGGTGCCAAGGCAAATATAAAAATATAGTTATCATGAAAATTGAACTATTGTAAGCAATATAAACAAGAATGTTATTAGAAATAGGCTAACCAAAAAGTCAATGGGAATTTTTCAAAATGAAAGAGTGCTATTTTATAACTTAAACAAATTAGTTTTGTGAATAAATTAATACATGTAGCTATGTGCTTGAACACACATACATTATGAAAATGGGACATTTATAAGAGGTTGACTCCGTTAATATTAGGTTAGGTTTGGTTAGGTTAGGTTAGGTTAGATTAGGTTCCCCTGTATTGCAATGTATTTTACCCTAAAATTAAAAAATTACAATACATTTTTTTTATTGATTTTCATTCCTGGAGTCAACCTCTTATAAATAGCCATGAAAATGAAATAAAAAATGAAAAAATTGAAGTGAGGTGTTATCAATTACAAAAAAAAAAATTGAATATCTCCAAAAATAATTAACAAACTGATTTTTCCTTTGTAGAGAACCCAAAGGATGACAAGACGAATATCTGCTGCAAATTTCGGACAATTCCGATAAGCAACAGCCAAGTTACATTAAAATGAAGATAAAAAATATTAGGCCAATTTTGGTGAAAAAAAAAAAAAAACAGCACTGTATATATAAAAGATGAGGCAAAGTTCCGAAATTTGACCTTGGCTCATTGAGAGGAAAGTGAGTCTTTTTTTCTCAAACATTTTGTGGACAATTTTTTCTGTACAATTCAGAAGATTTAAATGAATGTCAACCGGTCATTTTAATTTTTGTAATGACAAACATGCTTATGAATATTATAAAAGATATTAGGATGGTTTCCTCTATTATCGTTAAAGCGTTTTTTAGTTTTATTTACATATGATCCTTTTAAAAATGATTTATATACAAGAAAAGACATCTATGATTAGTCCTTCAAACATAAAGACTGGTGAAACAAATGTTTCTCCATGCATTTGTGTAAAAATGGGTTTAAATAAATGACTGGTTGCAAATTCTTGTAGGAGGGGCACAGGAGACTATATATATATATATATATTATATATATAATATATGATATATTATATATATGTAATATATTAGTATATATAATATATATACTATATATATATCTATATTATATAATATATTATATATAATATATAATATTATATATATATATATTATATATTTAATTAATATACTAAAAAGATTACACGAACGTAAACGTCTTATTTTTAAATTGCCAGGATATTTTTTATTGCAAAAAAAACGGTTTTTTTTAAAACAAATTTTTTTATTTGTTTATTTTTTTAAAATACCCTCTTTTTATGTATATTAAAGATGTATTTAATATATACAGTACTTAACAATACCCCCTATCTAGGCCTCA
>JABUQX010056385.1:0-15730 GCA_015478945.1 Trachelipus rathkii | reverse complement strand
ACGGCATCTTTTTCGGCGTTTGGTGTTTGAAAGTATAATTTGCCAATTTCATATTTATGAAAAACTGAAAATCCGATTTAGCAATTTAATATTTTTGAAAAGCTAGATTTTTCGCCGTTCGTGCTTCACGGCATCTTTTTCGGCGTTTGGTTGGTGTTTGAAAGTATATTTTACCAATTTAATATTTATAAAAAACTGAAAATCCAATTTAGCAATTTAATATTTTTGAAAAGCTAGATTTTTCGCCGTTCGTGCTTCACGGCATCTTTTTCGGCGTTTGGTGTTTGAAAGTATAATTTGCCAATTTAATCAAACCTCAGTTTTTTGTGTGCAAGTGCAACAAAATAAAAGGGAGAGGGACATATTTTTGCAGCGAGTAAACTAGTTTTGATTTCAAATCGATATAAATTTTTGATTTACTGTTTATAGAAAATCAATAATCGTATATTTATTCTCATTCTTGACTAAGTTCTTAAACTAAAATTTATCTTACAACCCTTCATTTAGTTGCCCTAATTTATATTTTTATTTTTTATTTTTATGGAGGAAAAAAATAAAAATAATAATAATTTATTTAATGAATATTTTTTTAAACCAAGATTTTATATCCCACCATTCAGAGAGTTATGTAAATCTCGGAACGGTTTTTATAAAAAATAAAAATAATTCTATTTAATGAAATAAATATCATCTTTCATATTCGCAACAATTAAACCTTTTTTTTCGTCACAAACTTGTATTGTAAGCAGTTTTTTGTGAGCAACAAAATAACAGGAGAGGGACATTTATTGGAGGCGAGTAAACTAGTTTTTTCAGGAGATCGTATTTTTCTATTTTCGTTTCGAAATATTCAAAAACTTTCCGAGGGACGGAAAATAAAATCTTGCTCTGAAAACTTTCATTAGATAGAATTATTATTATTATTATTGATTTCTTTTAATTTTGTCCCCCTTAAAAATCCGCTTTCTTATTTAATTTAAGATTAGGGTAACTTAAATTAAAAAAAAGAAGATAAAATGTTCGCAGATTGCGCTTCCAAAAATTGCCAAAATCTCGGAGGGTTGGCACAACGATATCAAATACAATTTCAGATTTTCGGTCTCAATAAAAGGCGCACACTTTCGCCACTAGCGCTCATACTTAATACTAATTTATGCCTGATTACCGGCGTTTACGAAAAGGTCTGCTATGTATTATCGAACAGTTAACTAAAAAAGCCATTATTTAATTTCCGTACTATTCAAACGGTACTGTCTAAATCCTACGGATATCTTATACCCATACGCATATAGCGGTCACAGATGACTCGAAACTCAAAATAACTTAGATCGTAACTCGGCTCCGCGATCGCTTGCTTCCTTACGAAACTTTAAGAACCTTATTTCAAAGTGAGCTTAGCGTCCTCCTATCATGTTCCCCTGACCTAGCGAGACTTAAAAACACTAATCAGAATCACGTTGCATCTTCACCTATTTCTTATTGTCGAAATCTTGAACAGTGATAGATTAGACCTGTCGCTAAGTGCTATCGACACTCCACAGTACTTATCTTCCTGTTCAAAAAGACTCCTTAAGCGAGCTCTCATGGTTGTAAGTTTACGCGACTCACGCGACGATCATAATATCAGTGCATCTCCAACAAACTTAATAATATCGAAACATACAACAGCATTTAATACTCCAAATAATTGTAATATTAATTTAACTGGTTAAATTTTTAGCTTTTCCCATACTAAATCTATATCATCTTTAATAGACAGAGAATCGACCATGCTGGAAAATTTAAGTAGGGTGGACGAAATTAAAAACTAATTTTGATGTCTTAAACCTGTATTGTAAACCGTTTTTTTTTGTGTGCGACAAAATAAGAGGAAGAGGGACTTTTATCGGCAACGAGCAAACTAGTTTAGATTTCATATCGAGAAAAAGTTATGATTCGCTGTTGATGGAAAAATCTTCCTTCGCATCTGTGGCTAAGTTATCGAACCAAAAAAATTTATCTTTCAAAAACTAAGCGAGTTTTGTAAGTTTCGGAACGGATTATATTCGTTCAAAAACTTATATTACGAAAAAAAATTAATTTTATTTAATAATTTTTTTTATTTAGTTCCCCTAAATTTTCATTTAATAAAGAAAACGAAAATTTAAGGAGGACGAATTTAAAAACTAATTTTGATGTCCTAAACCTGTATTGTAAACAATGATATAATTATTCTTATCGAAATATTTTAATTTTTTATATAATATTTTTCTTTAATCTGGTTATTCTAAAATATCCTAATTTATTATTATAGAAAACAAATTTTTCAGGAAGAAAAATTAAAAAAAAATCATAATTCTATTTATAAAATAATTATTATCAATGTTCATATTCGCAACAAGTAAACTAATTTTGTGGCCCCAAACTTGTTTTGTTAACATTTCTTCGTTTGCAAAGAAAAATTTTCGGAGGGAAGGAGAATAAAATCTCAACCACCGAGAATTTTCAAAAAAAATTGAAGGTTTAGGGAACTAGGACTTCGAAGTTAGGATAGAAAACGAAATCGAGCCCGATGAAATGACGCTATAACAAGGGTTACTCTGCTACAAAACGTTTAAACGTATTTCGAAACAGAAATATCTTACTGGTAGCTCTGCCCGAGATCCGATGAAACGCCACAAAAAGAATCTACTTCTCTCCTAATATATTTAGTAACGTAAAACATGCGTTTCGAAATTTGTAAAACTCTCGGAGGGTTATAATATAATATTTTGATTTAAGAACTTAGTCATGAATATGAACAATTATACG
Source organism: Trachelipus rathkii (assembly GCA_015478945.1). NCBI lineage: Eukaryota > Metazoa > Arthropoda > Malacostraca > Isopoda > Trachelipodidae > Trachelipus > Trachelipus rathkii. The sequence continues at coordinate 12,940 of JABUQX010056385.1, read as the reverse complement.
ATAAAAGATTTTCTTTCAACAGCAAATCATAAAGTTTTCCCCATGAGAACTCAAAACTAGTTCGCTCGCTGCCAATAAACATAATCGAAACTAGTTCGCTCGCTGCCAATAAACATAATTGAAACTAGTTCGCTCGCTGCCAATAAACATAATTGAAACTAGTTCGCTCGCTGCCAATAAACAAAATTGTAACTAGTTCGCTCGCTGCTAATAAACAAAAATGAAACTAGCTCGCTGGCTGCCAATAAACAAAATATGGTTTACTTTTTACCAATATGAACGATGCTGTGCCCCTTCGCCATACGTGCCCCTTCGCCATACGTGCCCCTTCGCCATACGTGCCCCTTCGCCATACGTGCCCCTTCGCCATACGTGCCCCTTCGCCATACGTGCCCCTTCGCCATACGTGCCCCTTCGCCATACGTGCCTCTTCGCCATACGTGCCTCTTCGCCATACGTGCCTCTTCGCCATACGTACTTTCTCGGCATCTTTTCGGCGTTCATTAGCGTTTGTTGTGTGAGATTATGATTATTGGGGCCTGTGATTTATTTTTGTGAATGTGCTGAAATGACTCTCCAATTGTTTTTTGTCGTGGTTTTATTATGAATAGGATTTTTCTGTCCATGAGCTGTTGTCGCCTTCGTTCGCTCATTACGTGTGGTAGTCCTTTTCGCGCGTATAGCGTTGTCTCCTTTCGCCGAGTAGTAGTACTGTGCCACTGCCTTTCGCCGAGTCGTTTGACGGCGCCTCTCGGCTCTGTTTCTTGTGATACGTGGGTTCTGTTTTGTCTCTGTGTTCTCTGCGTCGTTTATACGTGGTCCCAGTTCGCCATACGCCTTCTCGTTCGCCTTGAGGCTCCCTGTCTGTCCATACGTGCCCTCTTTCGCTTTGCATACTGTGTGGCCCTTCGCCTATACTTCTGGTGCCCTCTTTTACGGCTGCTATAGCGTGGTCTCGCTTTCGCCATACGTGTCCTCTTCGCTCGTATTTGTTCTTTTCTGTCCATATCGTTTCTTTTTCTTTAGGTTCTGCGTGGCTATTGATTTCTTTGTTGCGGCGTGTTTTGATTATTGTTATGTAGTATGTAGTGTGGGTGTGTATTGTTAATGGCTGTAAAACTGGTTAATTTTTTTTTCGAAGAATAAGATTTTTCGTCTCATACGTGCGCCTCTTTCGTGCGCATACGTTGTTCTCCGCTTCGGCTTCATATCGTGTTCGCCCTTCGCGCATACGTTGTCCCGGCTGTCGCTGCATAATCGTGTGCCCCTGTCGGCCGCCATTGACGTTGCCTCTGTTCGTCTAGCTAGTTACTGCTTGTGCCTTTCGCCATACGTGCCCTTCGCCATCACGGTGCGGCCTCCTTTCGTCTCCTCTTTATACGTCGTTGCCTCTTCGCTTGTGTTCGATACAGTGCTCTGCGTCGTGGTTCTTCGCCTTGATTACGGATTGTCCTCCTACGGCATTACGCTTGTCCCCTTTTTCGTCTCTATTAGGTCGTACGTTCTCTTGTTTTGAGTGTGGGCTTCTATCTGTTCTCTCGGGGTTGGGCGTGTTTTTGGGTTTTGAATAGAGTTTATTCAATGGTTGCCCAATTTGTGGTGTATATATGTTATAATGAGTATATACTTGATAAAGTCCTATATTTTGGTTGTTTGTTTGTAGTACAATTTCGAAGGTTATTTGTTGTAAAAGTGTTATTTTTTTGTGGTATGTTTTGTCGTTCTTCGTTTCGTGTGCGATTCACGCAGTCTTTTGATTTTAACGCCGTTTTGGGTGTTTGAAAGTATAATTTGCCAATTTAATATTTATAAAACTGAAAATCTTATTTAGCAATTTAATATTTTTGAGAAGAGAGATTTTTCGCCGTTCGTGCTTCACGGCATCTTTTTCGGCGTTTGATGTTTGAAAGTATAATTTACCAATTTAATCAAACCTCAGCTTTTTGTGTGCAAGTGCAACAAAATAAAAGGGAGAGGGACATTTTTTTTGCAGCGAGTAAACTAGTTTTGATTTCAAATCAATATAAATTTATGATTTACTGTTTATAGAAAATCAAAAATCGTATATTTATTCACATTCTTGACTAAGTTCTTAAACTAAAAGTTTATCCTACAACCCTTCATTTAGTTGTCCTAATTTATATTTTTATTTTTATTTTTATGGAGGCAAAAAATAAAATAATAATAATTTATTTATTGAAAATTTTTTAACCAAGATTTTATATTCCAATATTCAGAGAGTTATGTAAATCTCGGAACGGTTTTTATAAAAATTAATAATAATTCTATCTAATGAAATAATTATCATCTCTCATATTCGCAACAATTAAACCTTTTTTTTGTCACAAACTTGTATTGTGAGCAACAAAATAACAGGGGAGGGACATTTATTGGAGGCGAGTAAACTGGTTTTTTCAGGAGATCGTCTATTTCTATTTTCGTTTCGAAATATTCAAAAACTTTCGGATGGACGGAAAATAAAATCTTGCTTTGAACACTTTCATTAGATAGAATTATTATTATTATTATTGATTTCTTTTAATTTTGTCCCCCTTAAAAATTCGTTTTCTTTACTTATTTAAATTTAGGGTAACTAAATTAAAAAAAAAGATTAAAATGTTTCGATATTTCGTTCCAAAAATTGCAAAAACTCTCGGAGGGTTGGAATATAAAATTTTAGTTTGAGAACTTTGCTAGGATTATGTATATTTATACGATAAAAGATTTTCTTTCAACAGCAAATCATAAATTTTTATCGATGTGAAATCAAAACTAGTTCGCTCGCTTTGAAACTAGTTTATTCGCTGCCAGTAAACAAAATTGGTTTATTTTTTTGGAATATGAACAATGATAGCTGTGCTAAGTTGTCGAACCAATGTTTTTCTTTCAAAAACTAAGCGAGTTCTTTAAGTTTCGGAACGGATTATATTCGTTCAAAAACTTATATATCGAAAAAAATTTCATATTATTTAATAATTTTTTTTATTTAGTTCCCCTAAATTTTTATTTAATAAAGAAAACGAAAATTTAAGGAGGACGAAATTAAAAACTAATTTTGATGTCTTAAACCTGTATTGTAAACCGTTTTTTTTTTTGAGTGCGACAAAATAAGAGGAAGAGGGACTTTTATCGGCAACGAGCAAACTAGTTTAGATTTCACATCGAGAAAAAATTATGATTCGCTGTTAATAGAAAAATCTTCCTTCGCATCTGTGGCTAAGTTATCGAACCAAAATTTTCTCTTTCAAAAATAAGCGAGTTTTGTAAGTTTCGGAACGGACTATATCGTTCAAAAACTTATATAGCGAAAAAATTTCATATTTTTAATAATTTTTTTTATTTAGTTCCTCTAAATTTTCATTTACTAAAGAAAACGAAATTTTAAGGTGGACGAAAATAAAACTATATTTTTTTTGTCTTAAACTTTTATTGTAATGTAAACAGTTTTTTTTTTTTTGCATGCGACAAAATAAGAGGTAAAGGGACTTTTATCGGCAGCGAGCGAACTAGTTTCGATTTCCCATCGAGAAAAATTTATGATTTGCTGTTGATAGAAATATCTTCCTTCGCATCCTTGGGTAAGTTCTCGAACCAAAATTTTATCTTTCAAAACTCCGCGAGTTTTGTAAGTTTCGGAACGGATTATATACGTTCAAAAACTTATTTAGCGAAAAAAAATTAATATTATTTAATAATTTTTTTTTATTTAGTTCCCCTAAATTTTCATTTACAAAAGAAAACGAAATTTTAAGGAGGACGAAAATAAAACTAATTTTTTTGTCTTAAACTTGTATTGTAAACAGTATTTTTTGCATGCGAAAAAATAAGAGGTAAAGGGACTTTTATCGGCAGCGAGCAAACTAGTTTAGATTTCACATATAGAAAAATTTATGATTTGCTGTTGATAGAAATATCTTCCTTCGCGTCCGTGGCTAATTTCTCGAACCAAAATTTTATCTTTCAAAAACTAAGCGAGTTTTGGAAGTTTCAGAACTGATTATATACGTTTAAAAACTTATATAGCGAAAAATTTAATATTATTTAATAATTTGTTTTATTTAGTTCCCCTAAATTTTCATTTAATAAAGAAAACGAAATTTTAGGGAGAACGAAATTAAAAATTAATTTTTTTTGTCTTGAACTTGTATTGTAAACAGTTTTTTTTAGAAGCGACAAAATAAGAGGGAGAGGGACTTTTATCGGCAGCGAGCAAACTAGTTTAGATTTGACTTCGAGAAAAATTTGTGGTAGAAAAATCTTCCTTCGTATCCGTGGGTAAGTCATTTCGAAATATTCAAAATCTTTCGGAGGGACGGAAAATAAAATCTTCGTTTGAAAACTTTCGTTAGATAAAATTATAATTATTATTATCGATATCTTTTAATTTTGGCCCCCTTAAAAATTCGTTTTCTTTACTTATTTAAATTTAGGGTAACTAATATAAAACAAAATTGCAAAACTCTCGGAGGGTTGAAACATAAAATTTTGGTTTGATAACTTAGCCAGGAATATGTATATTTAGAGGATAATAGATTTTCTTTCAACAGCAATTCATAAACTTTTTTCGATGTGAAATCAAAACTAGTTCGCTCGCTGCCAATAAACAAAATTGAAACTAGTTCGCTCGCTGCCGATAAACAAAATTGAAACTAGTTCGCTCGCTGCCAATAAACTAAATTGGTTGATATTTTAGGAACTGAAACGTTCCGAAGATCTCACCGAATCGACGAGCCTTACGAGTTCCTAATCCGATCGATATGCATATTTAGTGAATGACCGATATTTCGATCAATTAAATTAGGAACTGAAACGTTTCACCGGTTTCTGGTTCGGCGTGGCCCTGCTTCGGCGTGGCCCTGCTTCGGCGTGGCCCTGCTTCGGCGTGGCCCTGCTTCGGCGTGGCCCTGCTTCGGCGTGGCCCTGCTTCGGCGTGGCCCTGCTTCGGCGTGGCCCTGCTTCGGCGTGGCCCTGCTTCGGCGTGCCCCTGCTTCGGCGTGGCCCTGCTTCGGCGTGGCCCTGCTTCGGCGTGGCCCTTCTTCGGCGTGGCCCTGCTTCGGCGTGGCCCAGTTTCGGCGTGTTTAATATTTATGAAAAACTGAAAATCTTATTTAGCAATTTAATATTTTTGAAAAGAGAGATTTTTCGCCGTTCGTGCTTCATAGTATCTTTTTCGGCGTTTGATATTTGAAAGTATTATTTGCCAATTTAATATTTATAAAAAACTGAAAATCTAATTTAGCGATTTAATATTTTTGAAACGCTAGATTTTTCGCCGTTCGTGCTTCACGGCATCTTTTTCGGCGTTTGGTGTTTGAAAGTATAATTTGCCAATTTCATATTTATGAAAAACTGAAAATCCGATTTAGCAATTTAATATTTTTGAAAAGCTAGATTTTTCGCCGTTCGTGCTTCACGGCATCTTTTTCGGCGTTTGGTTGGTGTTTGAAAGTATATTTTACCAATTTAATATTTATAAAAAACTGAAAATCCAATTTAGCAATTTAATATTTTTGAAAAGCTAGATTTTTCGCCGTTCGTGCTTCACGGCATCTTTTTCGGCGTTTGGTGTTTGAAAGTATAATTTGCCAATTTAATCAAACCTCAGTTTTTTGTGTGCAAGTGCAACAAAATAAAAGGGAGAGGGACATATTTTTGCAGCGAGTAAACTAGTTTTGATTTCAAATCGATATAAATTTTTGATTTACTGTTTATAGAAAATCAATAATCGTATATTTATTCTCATTCTTGACTAAGTTCTTAAACTAAAATTTATCTTACAACCCTTCATTTAGTTGCCCTAATTTATATTTTTATTTTTTATTTTTATGGAGGAAAAAAATAAAAATAATAATAATTTATTTAATGAATATTTTTTTAAACCAAGATTTTATATCCCACCATTCAGAGAGTTATGTAAATCTCGGAACGGTTTTTATAAAAAATAAAAATAATTCTATTTAATGAAATAAATATCATCTTTCATATTCGCAACAATTAAACCTTTTTTTTCGTCACAAACTTGTATTGTAAGCAGTTTTTTGTGAGCAACAAAATAACAGGAGAGGGACATTTATTGGAGGCGAGTAAACTAGTTTTTTCAGGAGATCGTATTTTTCTATTTTCGTTTCGAAATATTCAAAAACTTTCCGAGGGACGGAAAATAAAATCTTGCTCTGAAAACTTTCATTAGATAGAATTATTATTATTATTATTGATTTCTTTTAATTTTGTCCCCCTTAAAAATTCGTTTTCTTTACTTATTTAAAATTAGGGTAACTAAATTAAAAAAAAAGATTAAAATGTTTCGATATTTCGTTCCAAAAATTGCAAAAACTCTCGGAGGGTTGGAATATAAAATTTTAGTTTGAGAACTTTGCTAGGATTATGTATATTTATACGATAAAAGATTTTCTTTCAACAGCAAATCATAAATTTTTATCGATGTGAAATCAAAACTAGTTCGCTCGCTTTGAAACTAGTTTATTCGCTGCCGGTAAACAAAATTGGTTTATTTTTTCGAAATATGAACAATGATAGCTGTGCTAAGTTGTCGAACCAATATTTTTCTTTCAAAAACTAAGCGAGTTCTGTAAGTTTCGGAACGGATTATATTCGTTCAAAAACTTATATATCGAAAAAAATTTAATATTATTTAATAATTTTTTTATTTAGTTCCCCTAAATTTTCATTTAATAAAGAAAACGAAAATTTAAGTAGGGTGGACGAAATTAAAAACTAATTTTGATGTCTTAAACCTGTATTGTAAACCGTTTTTTTTTGTGTGCGACAAAATAAGAGGAAGAGGGACTTTTATCGGCAACGAGCAAACTAGTTTAGATTTCACATCGAGAAAAAGTTATGATTCGCTGTTGATGGAAAAATCTTCCTTCGCATCTGTGGCTAAGTTATCGAACCAAAAAAATTTATCTTTCAAAAACTAAGCGAGTTTTGTAAGTTTCGGAACGGATTATATTCGTTCAAAAACTTATATTACGAAAAAAAATTAATTTTATTTAATAATTTTTTTTATTTAGTTCCCCTAAATTTTCATTTAATAAAGAAAACGAAAATTTATCTTTATTAGACGAAATTAAAAACTACTTTTGATGTCTTAAACCTGGTATTGTAAACCGTTTTTTTTGTGTGCGACAAAATAAGAGGAAGAGGGACTTTTATCGGCAACGAGCAAACTAGTTTAGATTTCATATCGAGAAAAAGTTATGATTCGCTGTTGATGGAAAAATCTTCCTTCGCATCTGTGGCTAAGTTATCGAACCAAAAAAATTTATCTTTCAAAAACTAAGCGAGTTTTGTAAGTTTCGGAACGGATTATATTCGTTCAAAAACTTATATTACGAAAAAAAATTAATTTTATTTAATAATTTTTTTTATTTAGTTCCCCTAAATTTTCATTTAATAAAGAAAACGAAAATTTAAGGAGGACGAATTTAAAAACTAATTTTGATGTCCTAAACCTGTATTGTAAACAATGATATAATTATTCTTATCGAAATATTTTAATTTTTTATATAATATTTTTCTTTAATCTGGTTATTCTAAAATATCCTAATTTATTATTATAGAAAACAAATTTTTCAGGAAGAAAAATTAAAAAAAAATCATAATTCTATTTATAAAATAATTATTATCAATGTTCATATTCGCAACAAGTAAACTAATTTTGTGGCCCCAAACTTGTTTTGTTAACATTTCTTCGTTTGCAAAGAAAAATTTTCGGAGGGAAGGAGAATAAAATCTCAACCACCGAGAATTTTCAAAAAAAATTGAAGGTTTAGGGAACTAGGACTTCGAAGTTAGGATAGAAAACGAAATCGAGCCCGATGAAATGACGCTATAACAAGGGTTACTCTGCTACAAAACGTTTAAACGTATTTCGAAACAGAAATATCTTACTGGTAGCTCTGCCCGAGATCCGATGAAACGCCACAAAAAGAATCTACTTCTCTCCTAATATATTTAGTAACGTAAAACATGCGTTTCGAAATTTGTAAAACTCTCGGAGGGTTATAATATAATATTTTGATTTAAGAACTTAGTCATGAATATGAACAATTATACGATAAAAGATTTTCTTTCAACAGCAAATCATAAAGTTTTCCCCATGAGAACTCAAAACTAGTTCGCTCGCTGCCAATAAACATAATCGAAACTAGTTCGCTCGCTGCCAATAAACATAATTGAAACTAGTTCGCTCGCTGCCAATAAACATAATTGAAACTAGTTCGCTCGCTGCCAATAAACAAAATTGTAACTAGTTCGCTCGCTGCTAATAAACAAAAATGAAACTAGCTCGCTGGCTGCCAATAAACAAAATATGGTTTACTTTTTACCAATATGAACGATGCTGTGCCCCTTCGCCATACGTGCCCCTTCGCCATACGTGCCCCTTCGCCATACGTGCCCCTTCGCCATACGTGCCCCTTCGCCATACGTGCCCCTTCGCCATACGTGCCCCTTCGCCATACGTGCCCCTTCGCCATACGTGCCTCTTCGCCATACGTGCCTCTTCGCCATACGTGCCTCTTCGCCATACGTACTTCTCGGCATCTTTTCGGCGTTCATTATTGATAGATAGGGGTGGAATGGCGAAAACTCTCAATTTTTTTTCGAAGAATAGATTTTTCGCCATACGTGCCCCTTCGCCATACGTGCTCCTTCGCCATACGTGCCCCTTCGCCATACGTGCCCCTTCGCCATACGTGCCCCCTCGCTATACGTGGTCCTTCGCCATACGTGCCCCTTCGCCATACGTGCCCCTTCGCCATACGTGCCCCTTCGCCATACGTGCCCCTTCGCCATACGTGCCCCTTCGCCATACGTGCCCCTTCGCCATACGTGCCCCTTCGCCATACGTGCCTCTTCGCCATACGTGCCTCTTCGCCATACGTACTTCTCGGCATCTTTTCGGCGTTTATTATTGATAGATAGGGGTGGAATGGCGAAAACTGTTAATTTTTTTTCGAAGAATAGATTTTTCGCCATACGTGCCCCTTCGCCATACGTGCCCCTTCGCCATACGTGCCCCTTCGCCATACGTGCCCCTTCGCCATACGTGCCCCTTCGCCATACGTGCCCCTTCGCCATACGTGCCCCTTCGCCATACGTGCCCCTTCGCCATACGTGCCCCTTCGCCATACGTGCCTCTTCGCCATACGTGCCCCTTCGCCATACGTGCCCCTTCGCCATACGTGCCCCTTCGCCATACGTACTTCTCGGCATCTTTTCGGCGTTTTGTGTTTGAAAGTACAATTTGCCAATTTAATATTTATAAAAAACTGAAAATCCAATTTAGCAATTTAATATTTTTGAAAAGCTAGATTTTTCGCCGTTCGTGCTTCACGGCATCTTTTACGGCGTTTGGTGTTTGAAAGTATAATTTGCCAATTTAATATTTATGAAAAACTGAAAATCCAATTTAGCAATTTAATATTTTTGAGAAGAGAGATTTTTCGCCGTTCGTGCTTCACGGCATCTTTTTCGGCGTTTGATGTTTGAAAGTATAATTTACCAATTTAATCAAACCTCAGCTTTTTGTGTGCAAGTGCAACAAAATAAAAGGGAGAGGGACATATTTTTGCAGCGAGTAAACTAGTTTTGATTTCAAATCAATATAAATTTATGATTTACTGTTTATAGAAAATCAAAAATCGTATATTTATTCACATTCTTGACTAAGTTCTTAAACTAAAAGTTTATCCTACAACCCTTCATTTAGTTGTCCTAATTTATATTTTTATTTTTATTTTTATGGAGGCAAAAAATAAAATAATAATAATTTATTTATTGAAAATTTTTTAACCAAGATTTTATATTCCAATATTCAGAGAGTTATGTAAATCTCGGAACGGTTTTTATAAAAATTAATAATAATTCTATCTAATGAAATAATTATCATCTCTCATATTCGCAACAATTAAACCTTTTTTTTGTCACAAACTTGTATTGTGAGCAACAAAATAACAGGGGAGGGACATTTATTGGAGGCGAGTAAACTGGTTTTTTCAGGAGATCGTCTATTTCTATTTTCGTTTCGAAATATTCAAAAACTTTCGGATGGACGGAAAATAAAATCTTGCTTTGAACACTTTCATTAGATAGAATTATTATTATTATTATTGATTTCTTTTAATTTTGTCCCCCTTAAAAATTCGTTTTCTTTACTTATTTAAATTTAGGGTAACTAAATTAAAAAAAAAGATTAAAATGTTTCGATATTTCGTTCCAAAAATTGCAAAAACTCTCGGAGGGTTGGAATATAAAATTTTAGTTTGAGAACTTTGCTAGGATTATGTATATTTATACGATAAAAGATTTTCTTTCAACAGCAAATCATAATTTTTTTTTCGATGTTCAATCAAAACTAGTTCGCTCGCTTTGAAACTAGTTTATTCGCTGCCAGTAAACAAAATTGGTTTATTTTTTTGGAATATGAACAATGATAGCTGTGCTAAGTTGTCGAACCAATGTTTTTCTTTCAAAAACTAAGCGAGTTCTTTAAGTTTCGGAACGGATTATATTCGTTCAAAAACTTATATATCGAAAAAAATTTCATATTATTTAATAATTTTTTTTTATTTAGTTCCCCTAAATTTTTATTTAATAAAGAAACGGAAAATTTAAGTAGGGTGGACGAAATTAAAAACTAATTTTGATGTCTTAAACCTGTATTGTAAACCGTTTTTTTTTTTGAGTGCGACAAAATAAGAGGAAGAGGGACTTTTATCGGCAACGAGCAAACTAGTTTAGATTTCACATCGAGAAAAAATTATGATTCGCTGTTAATAGAAAAATCTTCCTTCGCATCTGTGGCTAAGTTATCGAACCAAAATTTTCTCTTTCAAAAATAAGCGAGTTTTGTAAGTTTCGGAACGGACTATATCGTTCAAAAACTTATATAGCGAAAAAATTTCATATTTTTAATAATTTTTTTTATTTAGTTCCTCTAAATTTTCATTTACTAAAGAAAACGAAATTTTAAGGTGGACGAAAATAAAACTATATTTTTTTTGTCTTAAACTTTTATTGTAATGTAAACAGTTTTTTTTTTTTTGCATGCGACAAAATAAGAGGTAAAGGGACTTTTATCGGCAGCGAGCAAACTAGTTTAGATTTCACATATAGAAAAATTTATGATTTGCTGTTGATAGAAATATCTTCCTTCGCATCCTTGGTTAAGTTCTCGAACCAAAATTTTATCTTTCAAAACTCCGCGAGTTTTGTAAGTTTCGGAACGGATTATATACGTTCAAAAACTTATTTAGCGAAAAAAAATTAATATTATTTAATAATTTTTTTTTATTTAGTTCCCCTAAATTTTCATTTACAAAAGAAAACGAAATTTTAAGGAGGACGAAAATAAAACTAATTTTTTTGTCTTAAACTTGTATTGTAAACAGTATTTTTTGCATGCGAAAAAATAAGAGGTAAAGGGACTTTTATCGGCAGCGAGCAAACTAGTTTAGATTTCACATATAGAAAAATTTATGATTTGCTGTTGATAGAAATATCTTCCTTCGCGTCCGTGGCTAATTTCTCGAACCAAAATTTTATCTTTCAAAAACTAAGCGAGTTTTGGAAGTTTCAGAACTGATTATATACGTTTAAAAACTTATATAGCGAAAAATTTAATATTATTTAATAATTTGTTTTATTTAGTTCCCCTAAATTTTCATTTAATAAAGAAAACGAAATTTTAGGGAGAACGAAATTAAAAATTAATTTTTTTTGTCTTGAACTTGTATTGTAAACAGTTTTTTTTAGAAGCGACAAAATAAGAGGGAGAGGGACTTTTATCGGCAGCGAGCAAACTAGTTTAGATTTGACTTCGAGAAAAATTTGTGGTAGAAAAATCTTCCTTCGTATCCGTGGGTAAGTCATTTCGAAATATTCAAAATCTTTCGGAGGGACGGAAAATAAAATCTTCGTTTGAAAACTTTCGTTAGATAAAATTATAATTATTATTATCGATATCTTTTAATTTTGGCCCCCTTAAAAATTCGTTTTCTTTACTTATTTAAATTTAGGGTAACTAATATAAAACAAAATTGCAAAACTCTCGGAGGGTTGAAACATAAAATTTTGGTTTGATAACTTAGCCAGGAATATGTATATTTAGAGGATAATAGATTTTCTTTCAACAGCAATTCATAAACTTTTTTCGATGTGAAATCAAAACTAGTTCGCTCGCTGCCAATAAACAAAATTGAAACTAGTTCGCTCGCTGCCGATAAACAAAATTGAAACTAGTTCGCTCGCTGCCAATAAACTAAATTGGTTGATATTTTAGGAACTGAAACGTTCCGAAGATCTCACCGAATCGACGAGCCTTACGAGTTCCTAATCCGATCGATATGCATATTTAGTGAATGACCGATATTTCGATCAATTAAATTAGGAACTGAAACGTTTCACCGGTTTCTGGTTCGGCGTGGCCCTGCTTCGGCGTGGCCCTGCTTCGGCGTGGCCCTGCTTCGGCGTGGCCCTGGTTCGGCGTGGCCCTGCTTCGGCGTGGCCCTGCTTCGGCGTGGCCCTGCTTCGGCGTGGCCCTGCTTCGGCGTGGCCCTGCTTCGGCGTGGCCCTGCTTCGGCGTGGCCCTGCTTCGGCGTGGCCCTGCTTCGGCGTGGCCCTTCTTCGGCGTGGCCCTGCTTCGGCGTGGCCCAGTTTCGGCGTGTTTAATATTTATGAAAAACTGAAAATCTTATTTAGCAATTTAATATTTTTGAAAAGAGAGATTTTTCGCCGTTCGTGCTTCATAGTATCTTTTTCGGCGTTTGATATTTGAAAGTATTATTTGCCAATTTAATATTTATAAAAAACTGAAAATCTAATTTAGCGATTTAATATTTTTGAAACGCTAGATTTTTCGCCGTTCGTGCTTCACGGCATCTTTTTCGGCGTTTGGTGTTTGAAAGTATAATTT
>JABUQX010056384.1:27500-45381 GCA_015478945.1 Trachelipus rathkii | reverse complement strand
TGATACTCTGAAGCAATCCTCAGCAGAACTTTTTGATGTCCCTGAGGCTGGGATTCTTTTGGATACTGTATGTGGTAATGCAAAATCTTCACAAAAATTCTTAGATTTTTATAAATTTCTTTAAAATTAAAATTTAAATTACATATATCTCGTGCAGTAGACAATTTTGCTCTTGCTATACTTCAGTTTCAGCCTTCTCAAATATGGTTACGATCTCGATTGGGGCAAAACTATTGTGAGGATTGGGGGGGGATACGGGAGCGACATTACAAGTATGGGGGGGGGCCAGGGTAGGCATGGCCCTTCCCTACCTTTCCAGTCGCAAAGTATCTCAAGATTAAAAAGTAGGCTTTTCAATTATATATATATTATAGTATATAATATATATATATATATATAGTATATATATATATATAATCTACGTATATATATATATTAGTATTAATATATTATAATATATAGTATATATATAGTATATATATATATATATTATAGACTATATACTAATATATATATATATCCGTTTTCATTGTCCGTCATATGTATCTAAAAACTAATAATGCTACAGTAAAACGGAATTCATTGGTGGAATGCTGTCCAATTTTAGTCTGGAAAATGTAAAAAAAAAAAAAAAAAAAAAAAAAAAAAAAAAAAAAAAAAAAAAAAAAAAAAAAATATATTATATATATATATAATGTGTATTATATATATATAATAATTATATATATATAGTGTATATAATATATATATATTATTATATATATATATAAATATATATATATCAAAACTACAATAGCTACAAGCGAAAAGGAATACATTTTTGGAATCCCGGGAAAATTTCAATAGAAAATTGTAAAAAAATAAAAATAAATAAATAAAAATTATAAATAAATATTTGAGCCAATTTTTTTTTTAAGGAGCAGGGGACATAGTATAAATAATTTATTTGTTAAGGTGGTACCAGGGCACTTGTAGGGGATCGAGCGACGGGGAAACGGGGGACGTTTCCTAACCCGATCGGAGGGCGCGAGCGCGGAATGCATGGAGGAGTGAGCTCGGGTTGTATGAGGGCACGGAGGGAACCTCCCACCGCGGGAACCCAAATACCAAGAGCGGGGGTTGCCGGAAGGGGGGAGACCCGCCCCGGAGGGGGGGGAATTATTCCTACCGTAGTTCCCCGGAAGCCGAGAGACCCCAGACTCCTAGCCATACGGTTCGGTGCGGTATACCCTTTGGTATTCTTTAGTAAAAAAAAAAAAAAGCATAAATTTAATTAGAAAGTCTATTTATTTTAACGAGAAAACAAATAAAGTTCTCTAAATAGCCTGTATAATCATATTACTATAAGTTGATTAACAATATTTTTTTTTTTTTTTTTTTTTTACATTTCCTAAATGTGATAATTTTACCAGGATTCCAAAAATGTATCCTTTTCGCTGAGCTATTGTAGTTTTTGAGAATATATTTTTTTTATATTTTTTTTTTTTGTTTTTTTTTTTTGTTTTATACATTTCCAGCACTAAACAATGATACCGCATTCAAGCCAATTTACTTCCGTTTTACGCATGTAGGCATTAATAGTTTTATAAGATACATATGACGGACAATGGAAACGCTGACCATATACTATATATATATATATTTATATAATTTTTATATATTAAATATATATATATATATATATAATATATCATATTTATATAATATATATATATATATATATATATATATATCATATATATATATATATATAAATTTATATACGTATATATATATATATATATATTATTATATATTATATATTAATATAATTAATTTTAATATCATATATAATATATATATATATATATTATATATATGATTATAAATATTAATATTATAAATATATATATATATATATATTATAATATATATATATAATTATATATATATATATATTATATACGTATATATATATATATACTATTCTAATACATTCAGCCTCTTGAAGAGCCACAATCCATATCTCAAAAACGACACTACAGCTACGGGAAAAAGGAATATACATTGCTGAATTATTATGCGACACCATATACCTAGAAACTGAAAAAAAAAAAAAAAAAAAAAAAATCATATCTCGAAAAACTACAAAAGCTACAGGGAAATGAAAGAATTTTTTAAATCTTTGTAAAATTTTGGTCTAGGAAAATGTAAAAAAAAAAAAAATAAAAAAATTATTGTTAAAATTATAGTAATATGATTAGAGGGCCCTATTTAGAGACCTTTTATTGGTTACTCGTTAAAATAAATAACTTTCTTTTTAAAATTTGCTTTTTTTTAAAACTAAAGAATACCCCAAGGATATACCGTACCCCTAGGCAGGAGTCGGGGTCTCTCGGCCTTCCGCGGAACTACGGGGTAGGGACTATTTCCCCCCCTTCCGGGG
Organism: Trachelipus rathkii; assembly: GCA_015478945.1. NCBI lineage: Eukaryota > Metazoa > Arthropoda > Malacostraca > Isopoda > Trachelipodidae > Trachelipus > Trachelipus rathkii. The sequence continues at coordinate 42,956 of JABUQX010056384.1, read as the reverse complement.
AGGGTCTCCGGAACCCGCTCTTTGGTATTTGTGGTTTGTGTCGCGGGGGTTTCCTCCGCCCCTCCCCTACGAGGGTATGGAAAAACGTTTTTCCCCCTGATCCCGGTTCGGCCTGAGCCCCCCTAAATTGTCTTGTCAAATACCTTTACAAGTATCTATTATTTAGCTTACTATGTTCCCAGCACCCCCCCCCCTAAAAAATAAATAGCCAATTTTATGTGTTAATTTTTTTTTTTTTTTTTTTCTTTTACATTTCCGAACCAAAATTTTACAAGGATTCGCCAAAAATGTTTTTCATTTCCCTGTAGCTTTTTTAGTTTTCGAGATCATGATTTTTTTTATTTTTTTTTTTACAGTTTTCTCGGTAAAATTTTGCCAGGACCAGCAATGTTGATTCCTGTTTTCGGTAGCAGTGTAGTAGTTTTGAGATCAATGGATTGTGGCCTTCTTAGAGGACTGCATAATATTATTATATATATATATATATAATATATATATATATATATAACATATATTATTATATTATATATATATATATATTATAGCGTATATTATATAGATATATATATATATAATTATATATATAAATATTATATATACATATATATTATATATATTATAATATATATATAATTTATATGATATATACTAATAATATATATATATATATGACAGCAGCGCGCTCCTATATAATATATATATATATATATATATATATATATATATATATATAATATATATTATATATCATATATCAGAGGCGACTCCCTGCCACTCGTGCTACTCGGTGCTGCACGAGTTGACATTTAGAAAAAACTTATCTATTTGTTGTGCAAATTTCATAATGTTACAATAAATATTCTCTTATTTTTTTTGCCCTAAAGTTGGTCCAAATAAATGAAAGTTATTACATAATAAATACGCGTTCATATACTTAGGTGTTCACACCTGATGATGTGTCTCATAACTATAGACGACAAACTATGGTACTCACTACTAAGCCGAGATGAGGGAACATAATAGCCGGTCGACGCACATCTGATCAGACTTTAACGCTGATTAACACATTAAAAATAGGACTAACCTGCCCAAAGCAGTTGGCGGATATTATATTAGTGAATTTAGAGTACATAAAACTATATTATATAAATAACTCATCATAAAATAAAAATGGTTTTAAACATCTATACATAATAGAATGAACATTTTATAAGAAAAAATATTTTAAAAAACAGAAATTAAAAAATAATAAAAATTATTACAAAAAATTATTATTTAAAACATTATAAATAAAAAATAATGGTAGCTTGAAATTTATTAAAATCAAGTTAACCCCAAATTAATGTTAACTTTCGGTTAACCCAATAAAAAAAACAATTTAATGGAGTAACTCAAGTATATTTATTATATAATTATATATTTTATTTTATTAATTAATTTAGTAATATATATTATTATATAAAGTATATATATATAGTATATATATTAGTATTTATATAGGTATATATATAATATAACAGTAATATACATATATATACGATATAGTATATATATATATTATATTTATATATGATATATATATATATATATATATATATATATATAATATATAATATATATAATCATATATATATATATATATAAAAGTACAGTAATTGTTATATGAGACCATAAAAGATGCACTATATATAAACATTATTTATATATATTATATATATTATATAGTATTATATATATATCTATTATATTATAATATACTATCATAGAGATCAGAGAAGAGAGAGAGCAGCCGAGCTCTCTATCGTCGAGACGCCGTGACTACAACCTCTGATTCAGCTCGTCCCTCGTCGTCTCCCGCATAGTAGTAAAAGGTGCTGGGGTCGCCATCTGATATTTATATATAATTATATATATATATATATATATATATTGATATATATGTATATATATATATATAATTATTATTTTATTACTATTGTATATTCATATATATATAATATAATATATATATAATACTATATATATATACTTATGGTCAGGTTTCGATTAGGCGTCATATGTATCTTAAAAACTATTTAATGTACAGTAAAACGAATACTTTGTGGGAATGTGGTCCAAAGTTTGCCCTGAAAATGTAAAAAAAAAAAAAAAAAAAAAAAAAAAAAAATAATATATCTGTCCTAATATATCATCTTTACATTATTAGCTTACGCTATATATATAGACTTTTCGTATTATAGCTGGCCCCGATACCCACTTATATATTATATATATATATAATATATTATATATATATATATATCGTACACGTATTGTACTATATATATTATATATATCAAAAAACTACAATAGCAGATACAGCGAAAAGGAATACAATTTTGGGAGTTGAAATCCTGGTAAAATTTCACTAAGAAGAATGTAAAAAAAAATTAAAAAAAATAAAAAAATATTGTTAAGTAATTATAGTAAATGATTAGAAGGCTTAGAGACCTATTTAGAGACCTTTTATTGGTTACTCGTTAAAATAAAATAACTTTTTATTAAATTTTGCCTTTTTTTTTTGTTTACTAAAAGAATACCCCTAAGGTATAATCCGCCACTGATGGCAGGAGTGGGGTCTCGTCGGCGTTCGGGGAAGCAAAGATAGAGTAGATCAGGCCGAGATCATTGAAGAGTCGCCGGAACCCGCTCCTTTTGGTATATTGCAGGACACTGAAGCGTGTAGTTCCTCCGCCCCTCCCTACGGGTAGTGGGAAACGTCCCCCCCCTTATGTTCCCCGATCGCAGCTCGACGAGGCCTGCCTAGTGTGCTCGCTGGCACGGTAGTTAAAGCCAAAATTTATATAGAAACGTCTGTGTTTAACGAGAAACCAATAAAAGGCTCTCTAAATAGGCCTTCAATCGCTTCGGATTACCATAATTAAGTATTAACGAAAATGTGTGTTTATTTTTTTTTTACATCTTTCTTATGTAAAATCTTTACCAGGATTCCAAAAATGATTCCTTTTTCGCTGTAGCTATTGTGTTTTTGAGATAAATTTTTTATTCTATTATTTTTTTTTATTTACTTTTTTTTTACATTCCGGTAATAAGCTTTGGACCAGCATTCCGGCAATGTATTCCGTTTTACTGTGCAATTAATAGTTTTAAGGATACCATCATGAGGCCTCTGTTAACACCGCGGCCCCTACTATATATATATATAAAGTATACAATTCATATATATATATATATAATATATAAATATGCGTAACTATATTAATATATCTATTTTCATATCTATACAATTTATATATAATACGCGCATATTATCTTATATATCATATGTATTATATACTATATATATATATATTTACTATTATATACTTATATATAGTATACATATTAACTTATAGTATATACTGTATTATATATCATATATACTTATATATATACTATATATTGATTATATATATATTCTAGCTGATATATATATTATATCAATATATATATGAGTATATATATCCTATATACATATATCATTATACGTATATATACTAATGATAATACTATATTAGCTAATACTATATAACTATATATCTATACTATATATAATATAGTTATATAGATATACTATAGTTATTACTATTATAGGTTATTATATTATATATTATAAGTATATATATATATATATAAGAATATACTACTATATTAATCACAATATTATAATATATATTAACGTTTATACATTTATATTATAGCATGATTATATATTATAATACTATAACTATATATATATATATCATATGATATACAAATATGTATATATAGGTCAATATACTACTATTATATATATATAATACTATTAGTTCTTATATATATTTATATTATATACATATCATAAAACAAATATATATATATATATACTATATATAATTATATTTATATAATAGAACAAAATATACTATATTTATACTACATATATACTATATATATAATCTGATATTATATAATATTATACATATACTCTACATATATGATATAATATTATACATATATATTTATAATATATATAACTATATACTATCAGTATATATATATATATTATATATGACTACTACTATTATATTACTAATCTATACTATATATATATATCATACGTATTGTATATACATATAATTATAGTGTATAGTTACTACGTGTATATAAGATAAAGGTTTTCGAAAGCATTCATTGTGGAGTTTGAACTATTCAAATACCAATTACCAAATGAGGCATCGAAAAGGGGGAATGAAAGATGGGGGGAAAATGCATTGCTTAGGGAAAGATATGCCCCCCATCCCCCTCCTCTTGTTTCTAAGAGTATTTAGACTCTTTTTTTTTCTGATCACGTGTTAATATTGAATGACTAGTCTAAATTATCGCTGAAGGAATAATTCTTGATACAACGATGAGCAATACATATTAGTTATCAAAATAAATGATCTAAAAGTGAATAATCTGATTTGTGCGTTATATCATTCACTTTGGCCTTTTGATAGAATGTTTACGATAAATGTGGAATTTCCGTCTAAAATATAAAATTCTGTCCCTGTACGGATCCGATAACTACTTTTATAAAGTTTTCTTTGCATTTAATGTGAAATTCCAACACATTTGTAATTTGCTTCTGTCTATTATTAATAAGAATATTATTTGTTGATATCATATAATCTAATCTTGATAAAATTATCGTGTCTTTTTTTACGCAACTTTAAAGTTGTTAAGAAAATGAAATCTTTGCATAAATTTTACTTGAATATTTATTTGCAAGAGAAGGTTTGTTGATTACCAATTGTAAATTATTTAGTTGATGGATTCTGGAATGATGGACCATCTAACTGCAAAGGAAACCCAAAAATATTGTCACCGTCATGAGGCGACGCTAAAAAGGGCATATATAATCATATAGTTATTTGTGTCAGAAAAAAGGCGCTGCGGCTACGCGTAGCTATATAATAACTATAGTAATATATATATATATATATAATTATATACTATATATCTATATAAGGTATATTATATATATACTATATATATATATATATTATATATATAGAAGGCTCTATAGCAGGGTTGTTTTACGACTCGCTCTTACTATAACTATATTATATATATATTATGTTATATATAATAATATATTATATATATATATATATATTATATATATATTATAAATAATACTAATATAATTATATATATATTATAAATATGTATTATATATATATATATATTAATATTATACTATATATATTATAATATTATATATAATAATATATACGTATATATTATATATTATTATTAGTATATAGTATATTTATTATATATTTAATATATATATTAAAACCCAGGTAGCCCAGGGAATTTTTTCTTACTAATAATACTATACTTAATAATAATTATAATAATTATTATATATATATATATAATAATTATATAGTATATATATATATAATATTATAATCTATGTACTTATTATATATTAATGTATAATCGTCGTCAATACGCAGCGTCGGCATGCCCTAGCTCTCGTGATTTAGACACACTATGCCACTATCGCTCCTAGCCATAGGACTCACTACCTCCGGTCGTAGGACTGTCAGTACATCTTAATATAGTCTAGCTTACCGTCATCGTCAAGCGGCATATATATAATATATTTACAATAATAAAGAAAGCTAGACATAATGTAAAGCAAAGAGAAAGAGGAATCCAAAAGGAGGGGAGCTTGGAGAGCAGTATGAAGTGGCAACGCGTGCCGTATTACCCGGTTCAAATGCTTTGTGAATATGTCTAAACGCCATGATCCACGAGCAGTCTCCCGAATCCTTAGAGGGTGGAATAAACCTATAAAATCTGTTAAGATAGGAAAGTTTATCATCGTAGACTTACGAGCGCCGAATAGGCTACGACTGGCGATCGGAAAGAAGGGAATTAGATTCCAAATGGTCTAAGAAATGAGAGTTGAGAAGGGTTTCAAAAGATCTTAGATAGAAATACAGGTAGAGGCTATAGGCGCGATTAGTTAGAAGGATCGAAGCGGCTTCCTTTTTTCGGGATAAGTTGGTCATACATGCGTGCTTCCAACACGAGGGAAAGTGCTAGTATTTTGAGGCATAGAGATTAAAGTTTTATGAAACGAGCAGGAGGCTGTGCCAGCACGGAAAGCACCACTCCTCAATAAACTCGGGAGTAATGCCATTCGGGCCACCCGCCTTCCTATACGTTTTCATTTAGAATTTTTCAGGAGCCCATTTGACACCCGATCATCATAATGTATTATACTTCAGGCAAAGGCATAGACACCTGAGAAGAGAAGGAGGATGAAGAGGAATGCCAGAATCGTCCAGGGTTTGAGTTAGAGGAAAATAGGATGCCGAATGAGATTGGCCTTGTCAGTTGGAGAGGTAGAGCAACAGAACCCATCAGATCGAATAAGAGGATGGGAAATTATTAGGTATATTTTATAGAATTTACGATAGTTGTTATGGAGCATGTTTTTTGGCAATTAAGAGGCCTCTCAGGAAAGATTTATCAGTAGGAGAACCAAGGAGGTATAGCGCACTTTTCGTATTGATGAAAGGTCCGCTTGCTCAGTCGATTATAAAGTAAATATACACACTGGCGGAACGGATTTTTTCTTAGCTGAATGAAAAAATTAGCGTTGATGATAGGAGAACGAGGAATTGGGGTTTCCAACCCCCGATGGACGCATTGTCTCTCAGCCTGAATTGGCCCAGAGAGCAATTACGATCGGAACCACTGGAACTTATCTCCACTCGCGCGCGCGCCTTGAGAATGAAGAAGGAAAAATCGCCAACTTGCTCATCCCGCTTTCACTTCAGACGTCATTACAGTCTCCCACCGTGTAGTGTATGACGCGAAGCCAGAAAAGCTTTCCTCACAGGCGGACACAAGGCTTTCCATCATTCCAAGTCCTCAATGAGTTCGCGAGAGCAGCGCAATATGCGCCCCCAATCGGCCCGCACTCTAAAAAGTGCCAGAATGAACGCACAGGGTAGGATGGAGCTGTTGGAGAGAAATATTAAAATTAAGAGATACTTATAAGGTTGTGGTCAGACTTTACATATTAGAGCGCAAGCTAAGTGACTTATGTTTATGAGAAGAGCCAGTCACTGAGTGGTGAAACATAGGTCAAGTGTGTCAAGAATTGTTTTAGCGACCTGCCGGAGAGTGAGTGCCTCGTTGGTTTATTTACATTAGCTTGCTTTCCAGGATCGGCCTTGAGAATGCTGAATTGATTCGGCACTCTTCAGCTCCACCGGGCTAAACTTTCAGTCCGCACCGAGGATGTGCGCGAGACCAAATGTCAGTGTTGTGACATTGAAATCCCCTAGATAGAGGACCTTCAGTATTTGATGAGAAGATATAACAGTCTCGTTCGAGAGAAGTAGTAAGATATTAAAGAAACGTGTAGTAAAAATGAGTCTGTTCGGAGCTCCGTTGCAGAAGAACAAGGAATTCAGTGTAGGTATAAGGACGTGAAAGCATGTTGTAAGCCACAGAGACATCTATCGAGAGATTACCGGGCGTTTGCATCTCTCGTACGCTCACAGAGAGACGATTGATCTTACAGGCAGGCGTTAAGCTCTCCACACATAGGTCAACATACTCTCAAACACATATTAGAACGGAATTTTTCATTGGAAAAATTATAGACAATACTTATATATATTGTTTATTATATATATAATTATCTCTATCATATATATATATATATATATATATATATAAATATATTAATATTATGATATATAATAATTTTATTTTGATTTTATAAATATTATTTAATTATAAGTTTAAAAAATTTTTTAATATTATATAAAAGATAAAAAGGGCAACTTTATACATATATATTTTTTTAAAAATTTTTATAAAATAATATATATCGTTTATAATATAATAAGTACTATAGTAATTTTCATACTATAATATAAGGGGTATATTATATTTATTATATATATATATAGTATATATATATATTATAATTATAATATATATATATATATATAGATATATATATATTATAAATATATATATAATAATATATATATAGTATATATTATTTTACATATGGGTCGTATCTCAGAATTTTTTTTCGGGGACTAAACAAAAATCGTATTTCTATTTAATATAATTTATATATATTATTAATATATATATATTAATATATATTATATATTATATATAATTTTATATATTTATATATATATATATATAATATTTATATAATATTATATAGTTATAATATATTATATTATATATATTTATATATATATATATATATATTATTGATATTATATATTTATATATATTATAAATATTATTAGTATATATATTATATAATATATATATATATATATATAATATAAATATATATTATATATAAAGTATAGATAGCGCACCATAAAAGAAAATGTTAACTTCTAAGAAATGGGAATAATTTATATTAATATTGCATTAAAAACTTTCACTTGACTGATGTTAATTTATCGACCGGGAGCTATCGACGAGAGTGTGCTAAAGCATATTTTAGAAGGGCGGTTTAATTTTAAGAGAGGTGCTTAGTACCAATAAAGTGTTTCATCCCTCCTATATTCTACGTATGTGCGTGCAAGTACAGTCTCTCACACGATAATCATCCATACTGGTGCACACGCTCTCTCCTCCTCACTCCATAACAAGATAGCACCGGGCGGTGAGAGGAGATTTGCCTCACGGGCAGATTGACTCTTGCACAAGATGTGACCAGTTATGCCAACAAGAATCGTAAATATTTGAGAAATTGTGACTTAGAGAACAGAGGAAACTTTATTCTTCATCACTCGCCTAGCTGCGCTGACCTAAGATCTGTAGATAGTTAAGATGCACATGGTCAGAGCCTCTCAATACACATCTCATTCTGCCCTGTACATAACTCCTCTCATTATTGGACGAGCGTCCGGGAAGACGAATCTCTTCCTGTCTCCGGCTAAAATGTCTACAGTTCTGAGTGTGTATGCGAATTCCAATGGGCTACATAACACTGTATCGGCCATCATGACAACATTCCTAAAGAAATGAAATATAATTATCTTTATGAATTTTAAACACTCTCCTATGCTAATATTAAAATCATCCAAATGGTAATAATTGAATATATTTGATGTGTTGATTAAATTAAAAGCATGATGTATCATTGATTTTAGTTCGTAATATAGTATTATTAATGAATATGGGATTCTGTATTTTATTGAATTGTTAATTTCTTGGCATTACTAGCAATTTCCTTTAATAATATACCATCTACGTATAATTCAGAATAGTGCTGCTTTATACCTAATTCACTTCCAAAATAATCTACTGAAAATTTTAATGTCTCTGAGGTATGAAGCAGTTAAGCAACTACATCTTTGGTAATATACAATATGAACATTTCAATTAATTTATGAATTAAATTAGATTTTATTTATTACTGACATACTAAAAATGTTTTCCTTTATATACCGTATTTGTTGTCAATGTTAAAGCAAGACAAGTCCCGAGACTCTGTCGCACGTCTGTCTCCATGCGTTAAAGCTCCCTAAAATCATGTATATTTTAATACTCCAACCATTTATCAGATAATTTTTTTATCAACTTATTAATTATAATAAGTTACAAAAAAAGATATATATAGAAAGAATTATAATGCGGTAAAGTCTGCGTTATGTGATGCAGATGTGCCTTAGCATCTCTTTAAAATAATAATAATCCACATTCAATGTCCGTGTGGGTATTCAGTGCGAGCTCTGCGCTTAACTTCCGTGAGTCGTCTCTGAGTATTCAATATAGAGAAATGAAAGTCCTATGTATTATATCTTCAAGACTTGTTGGTTGCTTCATATAGTGATATAACTAACGCACATATAATGCTATCCAACATCTCTTATAATAAAAACCTTTTTCACTTTCTTTCTCTCTCTTTTTTCTCCCCCCCCAATTACAAATTTTGGCCCAAACAAATTCTGTTTTTCGTTTTCCTCTCTCTCATCATTTTATCTTTTTTGAACCTTTTAGAAGCGTCTGTGAGGCATAACATTTATCTCAGCATTTGCAAAAGCCTGCTCGAGTATAAATAGCCTCTGTATCATTTTTCTTTATTACTTCTCTGAACACTTCCCTGAACTCCCATCCACTCCATTACTTGCTTGCTTACCCGCTCCCATACCCTTGTCTCTCTATCCATCATTCATATCCAACCATAGTCTCACGCTTATTCTCTTTTCAATTAATTTTCTGCTTATATGACTATTCCGTCCAAATACTTCAATTTCACTGCAGACGATAACACAAAAAATCGGTTCTTTGCTTCGGTTACAGCAGTTTCTACATATCTATCATGCCTAACGCACACAATTACTACGCGCTCCCTAGCTCTCGCTCCTTTCTGTTCGTACCACACCTCCTCCGTCGCTCTCACTCGCGTCTCTCTTCTTACTATTGCACTTATGTCTACATTAAATTCATATCTCTCTCTCTTTCTTACTCTATTCTCTCTCGCACTCACATTCTTTACGTTTCGTACTCGTCTCCAGTTCTCGTTTCACTGCTGCTCCTTTCTCGCCATCGCGCACTGTATCTATCTCTTAGTCGTCTCCTTTGCCTGCCTGCCACATCCTCCGTATTCATATGTCCCTCTTCTTCTCTTCCTCTCTTCCCACAAGTTTTTTTTATTTATTATATATATTATATAATTTATATTAATATATAGTTGTCTGAAAGAACATGGTTCAATTCCAGCATTTAGCGCAATATCTTAAAGAAAGACTCTAGAATAAATATTGACATCGATTTCTCACAGGCTAAGATGATTTGTTTTTTATTCGATCCACAATATTATAAAAAAAATGTAACTAACATTTTTCTAAGATTTTTTAAACAAAAATCGGAATTGTTTCAAATACCTTATTTCATTTTAGCGATTTTTATTCATAAATTCTTAACATTTCTTCATTCGCCTTTTAAACAAGTTCGATTTCTTGGCGTAATATAGATATATATTAAATAGATAAATAATATAAATAATGATAATGAAAATAATAATTAATTAATAATGATAATAATATTATGAATAAGTATAATTATAATTAAATAATAAATTAATATAAAATATAATAATAACAATTAAATAATAGAATAAACATACTAAGACAGCGCGATAGTGGGACAGTTATTACGAAACATGTGTTTATCGATTAGGTACCGATTCTACGTTTAGGCCTTATCTTCTAGGTTTCAGTATATTAATTGAAGTACGTTCAATTAAAGGCGTATTAAGCGACATATTTCAAACCTTCACTCTCGGGTGGCAGTCATATCACCCTTTAGATAATCGATACTAGCAATTCGAAACTCGCTCGTGTAATCAGTTAATCACTTATATTATCATATTACCTCAAATAGAAATATATATATAAAGTTACATAACTTAGTTTATGAAACTGAAAATATGTATATACAGGATTCTTAACATTATGTAATATGATATAATATATATAGTATATATAATATAGATATAGAATTATATTATTGCTATAATTAAATTGTATAGATATTCTCAACTATCACCTACAACAGATTGTATTATATCATATATATATAAAATGATATTTTATTTAAAAACCTATATTATATAATATAAATAAATATAATAAGGAAAATAATAATTAATAGATAAATAAATATAACTAAACGAGATAAAGTTAACTTACGTTTGGGGACTTATATCCTTGGTCCTCTCATCTAACTAAACTATAAATAATTTATATTATTACCAAAATACATAATATAAAATAACTCCGACAAAATATAAAAATATATATATAAAATACATATAAAAATAAAATATAAAATTCAAAGCAAATGTCAGTGGATACGTAGGTAAATATGTATAAATTATTTGTATAGATAATATGAGTGAGTAATAAAAAGGACTCAATTGCGTCCTTTTTCATTTCATATTACCAAAAATATAATAGTTAATATTTATTATATATACTATATATTTCAGTAATATAAGTGACTTTTCTCATAAATATTGATCACAATAGGTAAAAAATAATCACTACTTACATTATTTTCATTTAAGGATACTTATACTTTATAGAAAAATAATAATTTTAATTATTATATTTGGCTAGATACTCTTATTGGATATAATATAAATAGGTAAAAATTGAAGGATGTCTACGGCCAGCACCTCTCCTTGAATTAGGGCCCAGTTAGAATTTTTTAATGTAATCATATTTTATAACTTTTTTTTATTATTTATGTGTCATCTACAGAAAATAAATAATTCAACATTTTTTATATTTCAGCAACAATTTCATCGATGAAACTTATATAAGAGAAGATAAAATTTTATTAATATATACTATTAGGTTATAATTAAATATATATCCCTAGTTATCTGATGGAAGATTTAGTGGTAATCCTATAGATTGGCAAGCGGATTACTGGAAGAGTGTGTGCACCCGTGACTCTGAAATACCTTACTATCTTATCCTGTCATTACTTTCCTTAAGGATGTATTTTTCTAGCTAAGATTTATATATTTCCATTTAATAAAGAGGATTTAAATATTACTCTTGTGATTAAAATTAGTTTTATTTTTTTTTTATAATAATATTTAAGGGCGGATTCGAGTTACGACGGATGAGTACAGAGGGGGGGACGAGAGTAAGTTCTCCCCCGTCTCTCCCGACCTTTATGAGCTAGGCGAGAAACACTAACTCTTATCCATATTTAACTTATTTACCCGCTGGTATGAGTATTTTCTTATAGTTATAATATTAATAAAAATCTACAACATTTATTGGCAACTTTGCGCGCTCCCTTCGGAGTACAGAGCTTCTTCGTATTCTTTCTCAAGAAATACCGTAATTATTTTTCCCAATTTACAATTTTTAACAAATATTAAAAATTTTAAAAAGCGTATTTTTTTTTTTATATTTCTAATGGGTAAAAATGTCTCCTACTTTGAATTAATAAAATTGATATTTATTTATCTTGTAGGTTACTGGTTATAGTTTTTATATTGTATACATGCCTTGGCCTCTCGGGTAGCTAGAACTCATAATATATATATTATAATTATCAGTTATATAATTATATATATATATATATATATGTGATAAAATTGTTTTAATATAAAATCTTTTATTATATAAACTTATTAACAAGTAATTTTTAAAGAACACACTATAATAAAATTATATTAACTATTTATATATAGACCCGATATTATTAACTACCACTATCTTGTATATAATTAATATATAATATTATATTTATATATATATATGATACCGTATTAATATTATAATATATAATAATAAGATATTTTAATATATTATATATATATATATTAATAATATATATATATTAATATATGATATATATATATATATATATTATAATAATATTATATATATATATATTAATATATTATTGATATATATATTATAATTTAATATATGATAATATATATATATATTATTATATATATTATATACCAGTATATATTAATATATAGTATTTATACTAATATATATAATATATATATTATATAGTAATATAATTATATATATTATATATATAAATATTATATTTATATATATTATATATATTAAGATATAGATATATATTATATTATATAATATATATATATATAATATATTATATAATATAGTATATATAATATAATATGATATATATATATATTATTATAATACCGTTAATATTATATATATATATATATATTATAATAATATATTATTAATATAATATATATATATTATATACATATTATATATATATATATATTAATATATATATATTATATATATTATTATATTATATAATATATATATATATATATATATTATATATATAATATATATATAACCGTATATTATTATATTATATAATTATATATATATATAATATATTATATATATATTTATATTTATTAATATATATATATATAATATATAGATAATATATATATATATATATATATATATATTATATATATATATTATATATATATATATATATTTAGTATAATAGTGATGATACGATAATTCGGTATTTAACGATCTCACTCTCTCTAAGGACTATCTCAGTGAAAATAATGATGATGATAATCACTCAGTGAGTGACTTATGATTTTTCAGGTAAATCGGAATCTCACGGTAAATCGGATTATATAGATTCGGTGAGTATTACTAAAATGTACCGATTTTATTGATCACGTGATTTATCTATATTGGTGAGTATATTACATCTTTTGTGAAAAAGAATTTATTATATATCTATACACTCATATTACATCGATAGTTATTTACATAAAGACAATATATTATTTTCTCACTCACTACTGATTAGCTTAGTCACCGTAATAATATTTTATAAATTTACATGTGTTCTATATATGCTCCTGATAATTAGAAATTTAGCAATTTAAGCAATAATTGAGATATTATTATTAAGCTTAGTATCGAGCATCTTTACGTGATAGAGTCCATAAGATTAATAGTTAGTGATTTTCAGACAAGTCATTTTGATAGGCTTAGAATACATTTAGGCAATGTTATCAGTTAGTCATTGATTAATATGTATAATATATGTTTTATGAATTATATACCCTAGTGAACTCGTAAGTGATGAGTCACAGTATGTATTGAAATATATTTGCCTTTGTGATTCTTGTAATTAATTGAGACTATATTGAATATATTATAAATGCTATTATGCCTTATCGAGTTCCATACCTTATTTATTGTTACGTACTGATTATCTCTACACTAAGCTAATTACTTAAAATTATAAGTTGGATTTTATCTCACTTCTCAAAGTTATTTGATTTATGATATAGTTTATAAAAATGCTTTTGTAAATAGTAATAAATTTATCATATTTGTTATAATTTGAGTATTAAGTAATTAAATACTGAGGGCACCTAATAATAGCTGCAGAGTATTATCCTCATTGTATATTAAGTAGTAGTTGTGGTGTACTTTGTGGTACACTTTTGTCTTGTGAAGTAGTAAACAAATAGAGTAAGTGTAAATACGGTTGCAGTAGTGGGGTACCTTTGTAGTAAATGGTTAAAGGTGCGCACCTTAAAGGGAGCCGTGAAAGCAACCAAGGACTGTGTTTACGTATATGTTTATAAAAATGCTTTTGTAAATAGTAATTAATATCTATTTGTCCTTGAAAAGTGTTTTGTCAGACCCTGGACGATGAGGTTTCTATTGTCCACACAACCTTATACAATTCATACTGTAAAGGAAAAAAAGATCTCTTTCATGTACATACAGTGTTTCAGTTCATAACTTCATACCATTTTTGTGTATGCAAGTATGCTTTTATATCGATTATAATAATTTAAAA